>PVJI01019449.1:0-30995 GCA_004026765.1 Micronycteris hirsuta | reverse complement strand
TCAATATCTGATAGTTGGCTTGCCTCTGTTTCGTTTATCATTCTTTCTGGGGCTTCTTCCTTTCCTTTCATTTGGGGGTTGCTTCTTTGTCTTCCCATTGTTTGTGAGACTCTTCTTGCTATCCTCTGTTTCTTAAATTAATCTGTCAAGTTCTCTGGAGTAGCAAAGTTAATTTTGTCTCACTGTCTCTGTTTTTTGGCCTCGCCCCTGCCCAGGACTGCCTCTGGTCTTTTCACAGTTCCAGGTTTTTATGTCTCACCCGTAGGTAGAGGAGAGAGGACGAGGGGGAAAGAAAGAAGAAAAAGAAAGAAAGAAAAAAAGGGAGTGAAGGAAGGGAGAAAGAATACTATAGGGAAAGGAAGGGAGGAAGGAGGAATAAAGTATAAAGAAGGAAAGAGTGGAAGGACGAATTAAAAGAAACAATTTTTTTTATCTTTTATAAATTAAAAAATAACAAAACAAAACAAAACAAAAAAGTAAAAAAAAAAAAGTGAGAGAGAGATATGAGGAGGAGCGGCCTAAGAATACTAAAGGAGAGGGAGGAAGAAGGAATTAAAAACTAGTGAAGGACAGAGAGGAAGAAGGGCTAAAAAAAAAACAGAATAAAACAAAACAAAAACAAACAAACAAAAGTAAAACATACACACACACACACACACACACAAAAAAAAAAAAACCCTTCAGCTTTCTGATTTTAAAGCTGTCCGGTCAGGCTGCGTCCGGCTTGGAAGATATTAGTCTTGCTTTTCTTCCTTCCTGATGTGTACTCTTCGCTGTTGTCCAGACCCCAGCCCAGTTCCTCGGTGTGCTTCTGAGTCTAAACGGTCTTTTGATGTGCACCTGATAGGGGCAGCTCTCCCATCGCCTATTTTCTCTCCGCTGGTCTAACTAATAAGTTCTTTCTGCGCCCTTTCTGGATAGTTTGGACCCCGCTCTTTGTCAAGAGTTTGTGCAGTCTGCAGCTCCGGTCTGCCACTCCTCTCAATGGGGTTCTTCTACCTTATTCCCACAAAGCTGATGGTCCTGCCGGGCTACGTGCGCTGGGGCTGAATGGCAAGGGCTTTGTCCCCAGCTGTCGGCGTGAGCTCCGCACACCTGTGCTGGCTTTTAATTCTGTCCCTGGGTAGTGCGCCAGCAAGCGCCAACTGAGGGGCCCCGGTTGCACTCTGTCCCTGTTATTTTTGAGCTGTGCGCCTGTGTTCGCTCTCTTGTTTGTCCCTGGAATGTGCGCCAAAGAGCTCTGGCTGAGGGGCCCAGTTGTGCACTGTCCCTGGTCTTTTTGAACTGTGCACGATTAGACCACAGATCGTGGGGTGCGCACGGCCCTTAGCTTCCCGTTTGGTTGCACAGGTTGCACTTGGCTGTAGAGCCGCTGACTGAAAGCTGTTCCCAATTCTTCTGGAATGAGCTGGGAAAGGCCTTAGTCCCCAACCTCAAACAGCCTCCACTTCCCCTTGATGGAAGCGCAAGCTGCTGTGGGCCGACGGCCGACCGTGTTCTCACTCCGGTGCTACAGGCAGACTTCCCTGGGCCTCTGAACTGGTTCGCACACCGATCCCAGTCACCTACTGACCTCGGGACTGTTGGGGGCGGGGCCTCTCCAAATAGCCAAGGAGCACCACTTTTTTTCCTGTTTTTCCTCTCCGAAAAATTCTTCCTATTTACGCCCTCCAGACCAAACAAGCATCTGACCACTCACAAATCCCACTCTGGCTCCCTCCCCAAGAATCTAGCATCAGATCCGGGCGGCTGCCGGGTCTGGGACCGAAGCCCCTCTCCGCTCCCTGGGCTGGTCCCGGTGGGGACCCTTTCGTGCAGAAGCACTCTGCTTACTGTATGAATGTTCAATTCCCCCGTAATCTTGGGCATCAATCATCATATGTGTTGGAATACTGCTAGGTTTTCGCCCCGTTCCTCAGAAAATCAATCAGTGGGCAGGAGGAAATAAACTCTGTTCCCCCTATCTCGCCACCATCTTCCTTCAACCTGGATGTAGTTTTCTTTCTTTGTTGTGTCTTTGTCTGGTTTTGGGATTAGGATGATGCTGGCCTCATAAATAGAGTTTGGTAGTCTTCTCTTCTTGGGTTTTTTGAAACAGCCTGCGGAAGGATAGGGTTTGGCTCTTCCTTAAATGTTTGTAGAAGTGTGAAACCATCCATTCCAGGGCTTTTGTGTGTTTGGAGTTTTTTTTATTACTGCTTCCATTTCACCAGCAGTTACTGGTCTGTTCAGGCTTTCTGGTTTTTCTTGATTTAGATTTGGAAGATGATATTTTTTTTAGAAATTTGTCCCTTTCACCCAGGTTTTCAAATTTCTTGCCATATAGCTCATAGTAATAATTTCTCCTCTTTCATTTCTGATTTTATTTATTTGGGTCCTTTCTCTTTTTTTCTTGATGAGTCTGATTAAAGGCTTGTCAATTTTGTTGATCTTTTCAAAGAATCAGCTCCTGGATTTATTGATCTTTTGAGTTTTTCTTTTAGTTTCTATGTCATTTAATTCTGCTCTGATCTTGATTATTTCCTTCCTTCTACTGGCTCTGGGCTTTGTTTGTTGTTGTTCCTCCAGTTTTTGTAGATGTAGGGATAGGTTGTTTATTTGAAATTTTTCTACCTTTCTTAGGTAAGATGCGTTGCTATGAACTTCCTCTCAAGACTGTCTTTGCTCTGTCCCGTAGGTTTTGGACTCTTGTGTGTTCATTTTCATTTGTTTTCAGAAACTTTTTGATTTCTCCCTAGATCTCATTCTTAACCCATTCATTGTTTAATAGCATGGTATTCAGTCTCCATGAGTTTGAATATTTTTGAATTTTTTCCTTGCAGTTAGTTTCTAGTTTCAAGCCCTTGTGGTTGGAGAAAATGCTTTATATGTTTTCAATTTTCTAAAATTTGTTGAGGCTTGTTTTGTGTCCTATCATGTAGTATATCTTTGAAAATGTTCCATGCGCATTTGAAAAGAGTGTATGTTTTGCTTCTTTGGGATGAAAGGTTCTATATATATCATTTAAGTCCATTTACTCTAATGCATCATTAAGTCCCACAATATCCTTGTTGATATTTTGTTTGGAAGATCTATCCATTGTCGACAGTGGTGTGTTAAAATCCTCTGCTATAACTGTGTTGCTCTCTGTATTTTTCTTGTAGTCCTCCAAAATTTTCCTTATGTATTTGGGTGCTCCTATATTGGGTGTATATGTTTATAATATTTATTTCTTCTTGATGAAATAAAGGGATTATTCCTTTGAGTATTATCAAGTGTCCTTCTGGGTCTCTTTTTATGCCCTTTGTTTTGAAGTCTAATTTTTCAGATATAAGTATTGCTACCCCATCTTTTTTTCCCTGTCTCTTTGCTTGGAATATTTGTTTCCAGCCCTTCACTTTCACTCTATGTAGGTCTTTTGTTCTGAGGTGGGTCTCTTGTAGGCAGCCTATGTGCAGGTCATGTTTCCTTATCCATTCAGCTAGCCTATGTCTTTTGATTGGAGCATTTAAGCCATTTACATTTGAGGTTACTATTGATAGGTACTTATTCATTGCTATTTTATCCCCTTTGTACCTGTGTTCCTCTCTCTCTCACTCTTTTTCTTCCTCTTCTTAAAGCAATCCCTTTAGCATATCTTGCAATGCTGGTTTGGTTGGAGTATATTTTTTTAGCCTTCTTTTGTGTGGGAAACTCCTTATTTCACCTTCCATTTTAATTGAGAGCCTTGCTGGGTAGAGTAGTCTTGGTTTCAGGCCTTTGCTTTTTATTACTTGGAATATTTCTTGCCATTCCCTTCTGGCTTGTGGTGTTTCCATTGAAGTCAGCTGCTAGCCTTATCGAGTCTCCCTTGTATGTTACTTCCTCTTTCTCCCTTGCTGCCTTTACTCTTTTTCGGGACCCTCTATGCCCCCTGATATTGTGTGACTTTTTCTCCCATTAAATTAGGGAAGTTTTCCATCATTACTTTTTCAAACAGGTTTTCTATTCCTTACTCCTCTTCTTCTACTTCTGGTATCCCTATTATATGGATGTTGTTACGTTTCATGTTGTCCTGAAGTTCCCTTAACCCCTCTTTGTTCTTTATGAGACTTTTTTTCCTTTTCTTGCTCTTTCTGGGAGTTTTTTCTACCTTGTCCTCTAGCTCACTGATTCGATCCTCTGCTTCATCTAGTCTCCTTTTGATTTCTTCTACTGTGCTCTTCAATTCAGAAATGGTACTCTTCATTTCCTCTTGGCCCTTGTTGATTGTTTCTATGTACTTTTTCGTGCTAATATAGTTTGCAGTCAGTTCCTCATAGTTTCCTGTAGTTTTTGATAATTTTCAGTGAGCTCATTGAGCTTCCTTATTACCATTGTTTTGAACTCAGTGTCTGATAGTTGACTTGCCTCTATTTCATTATCACTATTTCTGAGGATTCCTCCTTTCCTTTTGATTAGGGGTTGTTTATTTGTCTTCCCATTATTTGTGAGACTCTTCTTGTTTGCTTTTGGTTCTTAAATTGATCTGTTCTGACTTCCTGACTCTGTGGTGTGAACCTCTATGGTAGGAGAAGTGTGAGATTCAGTGGTGCAGTCTCCTTGATCTCCTTAACTTGATGCTCTTGGGATGCTTTTAATGCCATTTCTGTTGTCTCTCTGGATATAATTTGGTTTTGACTGTTGTTGGGTCTTTCTTTGGTGGGTCCTTCCCTGCAGCTTGTTGACTGAGGATCACTCTGCCTGCCACGTATTGTATGCTGTTGTATAGGTACTGCCAGAACAAAATCAGAAAACCCAGGCAACAAACCCACACCCACAAAAATAACTCCCCACCCACCCTGCAATCCCACTATAAACAGCAAATGAACCAGTATTAATAGGGTGTAAAGAGATTAAGACCATTATAAGAAAGGAGAGCAGATATGAGATGACCTACTGAAAGAAAAATGATTTTGAGACAGTAGAGGGAGGAGCACTAATAAGAGTTGGGAGTCTGAGCAATGTGAAGAAAGAGAGTAAAATTTACATCATGAATAAAAAAGGGAATGAAGAATGTGGAATGGAATATAAGAAGGGAAGTGTATAGTATTAGGTTTAAACAAATTAAAATAAAATAAAGTGAGAGAGAGAAAGAAAAAAAGGAAGGAAAAAAGTAAATAAGCAATAAAAATAGAGGAACCAAATTAGAGAGAAGGATCCACCACAGCACTATGAACAACAAATGAACTAAAATTAATATAGGTGGTATGGGTATAAGAGAAAAAAGAAACAAAGAAAAACTCAAGAGATATCTAGAGGAATGGAAAGTAATTTTGAAATGATGGAGAGTGAATACTAAGAGTGAGGAAAAAACCCAGGCTAAGAAGGGAAAAATTAAAATTTGAGACAAAAGGAAAAAGCAAAAAAGGAGAGTAAAGAAAAAGAAAAATAAGGAGAAGAAAGAAAAAAACAGGCTAAGACAGGGAAAAATTAGAAATTTGAGATGAAAAAAAGAGTAGGAGAGAGGACTAGTAAAATTTGATATTTGAAATACAAAAATTAGTGAAGATCTAGAGATAAAATTGAAAAAAATGCAACAACAACTCCCCTACCCACAACCAACTAGCAAAGATTGAGATAGATTGAAAGCTAAAGGTGGAGAGAGAATGTGGGTCTTTTAAGAGTGGGAACAAGGGTGTAAGAAGACCATTGACAAGAAAATTGATTTTGTGTGTCTGGATGGGGAAGAAATAGTAAGAGTGTGGAATAGAAACAAGTTGTATCAAGAGAGAAAACAAAATTTAAAATGAGAATAATGACAGGAAAGAAGGTAAAATGGGGTAAGAGAAGGGATGGGTAAAATATGTGAATTGAAATAAACTATAGTATAATTTATAATCTAGTGATTTAGTATGCACACTTGCTGGACACGAGTCAAATGTTAAAAAGCTATGCAGGAAAGAAAATATCACAAATCAGTGGACCACAGTGGATTTCTCTTTGTAGCCTGCAGTATTTACCACTGTTTTTTTCTTTCTGGATCCACCTCTGGTTATGTCAGATGTTGACCCTGTCTGACCTTAGGCAGCCAGTTGGAGACATCAAGGGATCTAGTGTCTGTAGCTGTCTCCTTCAATTGTTAATCTAGTCAGTTTGCACTCAGCAGTCAGGCTTAAGTATCATAAGGCCAGGGCAGTGCCCCTCCTGGGGTCGAGGCTATTGTTTTCCCTCAGGCTGCTGCTGCTTAGGCGAGTGGTCTCCCTGAGCAACAATGGCTGCTGCTGTATGAGGGATGACTCAGCACCGGGATCCCAGCATCCACTCTCTCAGTTCTGTCCCCAAAGCTTCTGTCCCCAGTCTCTCCTCAGTTGTCTCCAGCCCCTCTGCTACCACCTTTGCCGGAGCCCAGGGTAAGTGGCTACAAATGAAAATTTGTGTGTTGGCCCTTTAAATGGTTCTTTGCGTCTCCAGTCATCCATCTCTGGCAGAGAGCAACCCTACCACTTTTTGCTACTGCTTGTTATCTGTGTACTTTTTGGGCTCTGGTGCTCTAGGCTGGAGATCCCAGCTTAGAGTTTAGACCCCACACTTCTCAGGGATATCCAACCTGTTGCTTAATTATCCTATCCCTCCAACATTGCTGCCTGGGGGCACCCAGTCAGCCTTCTTGAGTCTCCACTGCACTTCATACCAGTTCGTGCTGATGGTGATTCTTCTGTCTGTCTGAGGTTATAAGGCTTCTCTTCCACTGTTGTTCAGTTGTTTGGTCAGGTGATTTCTCTACAATTTAGTTGTAATTCCAGGTTGGTCCTGGGAAGAGGTCAATGTGTCTTCCATTCACTTGTCTGCCATTTTCCTCCTCTCTAGCCCAATGTTTCTGAAAGGGAAATGCACTGCTTATTAACAGGGAGGAGAGAAAGAAATCTAGCTCCTTTTTAATTAATTGCCAAAATAATGAATTATTTTTAGAATGACTTGTCCAAACCATACTACTAAGATATGTTTTTAAATATAGCCTCAAAATGATTACTCAATATAGTATATTACTTGTGGAGCCCATCATTTTCCTCTAGAAATAAGATCCTACTTTAGTCACTCTGCATGATAGAACTTTTAAGGTTTTAAAAATGTGGTTTACATTGTATGCATGCTATATAAATGGATGTATATTTATGAATAGTGTTTATAGGCATAGACTCGATATTTTACTTCTGAGCCATTTCAGGCAACTTATTAGAATAGTGAGCAAAAGTGGATCAAAGAATAGTCCATGATGGAGAAAATTAAGGCTGGGGTTCTACATGAAAAAGGAATCAGTCCTGACTGGGCTGATTGGACTCAGTGTGGCTCAGTGGACTGAGTGCCAGACAACCTGCAAATCAAAGGGTTGGTGGTTTGATTCCCAGTCTAGGGCACATGCCTGGGTTGCAGGGCAAGTCCCCAGTAGGGGGCACACGAGAGGCAACCACACGTTGATGTTTTTCTCCTTTTCTTTCTCCCTCCCCACCTCTAAAATAAATAAATAAAATCTCTAAAAAAATAAAAGCAGGAATCAGACAGGAAATGTGTCAAGTTGAGATAATTATTAAAAGTTGATGCTTAAGATACAAGCAGCCAGAGCTCTGTAGCAAGTACAACTCAGAAAAGTGGTTAGGAACAGGCCAAAGGAGAAGCTTGGAAACTAGGTGGGCAACTAGTCAGTAAGCAGATATATACAGAAAGGAAAACATGAAGGATTTTGTTTGAACAAAAGCAATTATAAGAGCATATTCATTCCTGTCCTGAAGATAAGAGTAAGCTAATTCACTTTACTATATGGGTGAGTGTGACTCAGGAATCAGGGAAGATCCTGGTCCCACTACCTTTTGTTAATTATGGGACCAGCACTTTTCTAACAGAGTGTAGGTAGGATTCCTCAAGCCTATGTTACACATGATCCTCATGGCAAGTAAATTCCCAATGACCAGGCAAATAATGTTTAATTATATGTTGAACACTTTACATCTTTTAAAGTAATACCTAAGATTTGCTTTTCAGGAATCTGAGAACCGGCAAATGATGGACCAACTCCGAAAAGCTAATGAAGATGCTGAAAACTGGGAAAATAAGGCCCGGCAAGCAGAGACAGATAACAATACCCTTAAATTAGAACTTATCACTGCTGAGGCAGAAGGTAACAGATTAAAAGAAAAGGTAGACGCCCTCAATAGAGAAGTGGAGCAGGTAAGTTTGGGAAAATGTGCCTGAAGTATATCTGCATCATATTCAGGAGTTTTGTTTGGCTTTCCATAAATTAAATACATAAATACATAATTAATTATTTATTTATGAATAATTTTATTTTCTTTTAAATTTTAATATGTTTTATTGATTATGCTATTACAGTTGTCCCATTCCCTTTTCTCCCCCTTTTCACCCTCTGCCCAGTACAACCCTTCCCTCCAGCATTGCCCCTCCCCCTGCTTAGTTCATGTCCATGGGTCATACATATAACTTCTTTGGCTTCTCCATTTCCCATACTATTCTTAACCTCCCCCTGTATATTTTGTACCTACTAATTATGCTTCTTATTCCCTATACCTTTTCTCCCATTTTCCCCCTCCTCCTCCCTGCTGATAACACTCCACGTGATCTCCATTTCTGTGATTCTGTTTCTGTTCTAGTTGTTTGCTTAGTTTGTTTTTGTTTTGTTAGGTCCAGTTGTTGCTAGTTGTTTATTGTTACTTTACCCTTCATAGTTCTGATATTCTTTTTCTTAGATAAGTCCTTTTAACATTTCATATAAAAAGGGTCTAGTGATGATGAATTCCTTTAACTTGACCTTATCTGAGGAGCAATTTAACTGATCTTCCATTCTAAATGATAGCTTTGCTAGATAGGGTTATCTTGGATGTAGGTCCTTGTTTTTCATGACTTTTGAATACTTCTTTCCAGCCCTTTCTCGCCTGCAAGGTTTCTTTTGAGAAATCAGCTGACAGTCTTATGGGAACTCCATTGTAGGCATCTGTCTCTTTTTTTCTTGCTACTTTTAAGATTCTCTCCTTGTCTTTAATCTTGGGTAATTTACTTATGATCTGTCTTGGCATGTTCTTCTTTCAGTCCAACTTTTTTGGGGTTACTAGGCATGTATGTCTACTTCCTTCACCAGATTGGGGAAGTTTTCTTTCATTATTTTTAAAAATAAGTTTCCAATGTCTTGCTCTTCCTCCTGTCCTCCTGGCACCCCTATGATTTGGATGTTGGGATATTTAAAGTTGTCTCAGAGGTTCCTAAGCTGCTCCTCATTTTTTTGAATTCTTGTTTCTTCATTCTGTCTGGTTGAATGTTTATTTCTTCCTTTTGTTCCAAATCATTGATTTGATCCTTCCCTTCCCTGTTGGTTCCCTGTGTATTTTGCTTTATTTCACTTTGTATAGCCTTCACTTATTCCTTTACTTTGCTTCTGTACTCAGTCATTTCTGTGAGCATCCTGATTACCAGTGTTTAAAATTCTGCATCTGATAGGTTGGCTATCTCCTCGCCACTTAATTCTTTTCCTTTTTAATTGTTGTTCAATTAAGCTTATCCCCATTTCCTGCCATTACTCTCACTGCCTTACCCACCCCCACCTCCCACACTCAATCCTACCTCGCCCCCTATTGTCTTTGTCCATGGGTCCTTTGTATATGTTCCTTGACAACCCATCCTCTTCTTTCTCCTATTATCCCCTTCACTCTCCCTTCTGGTTACTGTCAGTTTGTTCTTAATTTCAGTGTCTCTGATCATATTTTGCTTGCTCGTTTGTTTTGTTGATTAAGTTCCACTTATAGGCATGATCATATGATATTTGTCTTTCACTACTTGGCTTATTTCAGTTAGCATAATGCTCTCCAGTTCCATCCATGCTGTCGCGAAGGATATGAGCTGCTTCTTTCTGTCTGCTGCACAGTATTACATTGTGTAAATGCACCACAGTCTTTTGATCTACTTTTTACTGATGAACACTTAGGCTGCTTCCAGCACATGGCTATTGTAAATTGCACTGCTATGAACATTGAGGTGCATAGGCTCTTTTGATTTGATGATTCAGGATTGTTAAGAGATAATCCAAGCAATGGAATCAGTAAATCAAAAGGCAGTTCCATATTTATTTATTTATTATATTTTTTGTTTATTTTTTACTTTTATTGTTCAAGTATGGTTGTCTCCATTTTTCCCTACCACACACCCCTGCCCCACAGCAGTTCCATTTTAGTTTTTTGAGGAAATTCCATACTGTTATTCACAGTGGCTACACCAGTTTGCATTCCCACCAACAGTGTACTAGGGTTCCCTTTTCTCCACAACTTCACCAGCACTTATTGTTCGTTGATTTGTTTATGATGGCCATTCTGACTGGTATCAAGTGATATCCCATTGTGGTTTTAATTTGTATCTCTCCGATGGCTAGTGATGCTGAGCATCTTTTCATATGTCTCTTGGCCCTCTATATGTCCTCTTTGGAGAAGTGTCTGTTCAGGTCCTTTGCTCATTTTTTAATTGGATTGTTTGCCTTCCTGTTGTGGAGATGTGTGAGTTCTTTATATATTTTGGAGATCAAACTCTTGTCTGAGGTATCATTGGCAAATATATTTTCTCATATGGTTGGTTCCTTTTTCATTTGCTGATGTTTTCTTTAGCTGTGCAGAAGCTTTTTAATTTGATAAAGTCCCACTTGTCTATTCTTTCTTTTATGTCCCTTGCTCATAAGGGACATATCAGTGAAATTATTGCTGCATTGAATATCTGAGATTTTCCTGCCTATGTTCTCCTGTAGGACTTCTGTGGTGTTGTGACTTATATTTAAGTCTTTTATCCATCTTGACTTTATTTTTGTGTATGATATAAGTCGGTGGTTGAGTTTCATTTTTTTGCATGTAGCTGTCCAGATCTCCCAACATCATTTGTTGAAGAGGCTCTTTTTACTCCATTTTATACTTCTGCCCCTTTTGTCAAATATTAATTGACCATTGAGACATGGGTTTATTTCTGGGCTCTCCATTCTGTTCCATAAAAATATGGAGTGCTTCACTAGTTTACATGTCATCTTTGCACAGGGGCTATGCTAATCTGCCCTGTATCATTCCAAATTTAGTATACGTGTTGCCAAAGTGAGCACTCGACATTCAGTTACTTTTCTGTAGTTTTGATCTGTTCTTTCATTTGGGCTGTATTTCTTTGTCTCTGCATAACAGTCTGGATGAATGTTTCTTCTTTAACTCCTTGGTTGTTGGACTTCCATACAGTTTGCTTTTCTGGAAGTTCTGGTTGTTTTTTGTTTTTAAATTGGTTGTTTCCTTCTTTTGGTTGTGTGAGGAGGTGAAGCATATCTACCTATACCTCTATCTTGGCTAGAACTTCTCTGGAATGAATTTTCTTAAACTCTCTTATTTTTCTATCTTTTTTATTTATACTTTTCATATTGATATAAAGGAATTATCGATGTATTCTTGATAATAGTCCTTTAATGATATTAACAGTTATATTCTTATCTGTCACTTGTCTTTTCACTATGCTTGCTTAATATAACAGAAGTTTTAAATTCTTGTGCTATTGGAATTAGTCAACCTTTTATCATATGCTTTATGCTTTTTGTTTTCTTTATGAAATCCTTTACTATCCCAAGACCAGAAAGATATTTTCTTATATTTTCTTTAAAAGTATGTGATATTTTCCCCTTCACATTTAGATCTTTAATTTATTTGAGATTGATTTTGTATATAGTTTGATATAGAGATACAATTTTATATTTCAGTGGATGGATATCATCCTTTCTTCACTGAGTTATAAGTCTATTTTGTCATAAAGATAAGTTTCCATACATTCTACTCCTTTGGTCAATTTGTCTCTCTCCTTGCCAACAATGTACTCTTGGAGCTTCTGTAGTTTTATTAAGTTTTGATATCTAGTAGGATTCATGTTCCTCACAAATTATTTTGACTATACTTTGTCCTTATTAAGCTCTCAAATGAATTTTAGGCTAAGTTGACTGCATTTCATGAGTTAATATATTTCTTCCTTTATATACATTTAAGACTGGAAATTTCTCTCTAAATATTTCTTTGGCTGTATCCTACAAGTTTTGAGGTAATACTGTTATTTACATTCAGTTTTAAATATCACCTAATTCAATTATGATTTACTTTTGATCCCTAAAGTTATTTAAAAAATTTTAATGTACAAGGGACTTGAGCTTATTATTAATTTTGTTGTATATTATGATCAAATAAAGTAACATAGTAATTATTTGGTATCTATAAAGACTTGGTTGGTGGCAGGGTACACAATATTTGATAATAGTCCAAATGAGCTTGAAAAGCATATGTAGTCACTTGTTGCCAGGTGTGTGTGTGTGTGTGTGTGTGTGTGTGTGTGTGTGTCTGTCTGTCTGTCTGTCTGGAAAAAGACCAGCCATTGTTAATATAAGAAGAATGGTTTGAGCAACATCACTGTAGCCTGGCAGCCAAGGAGAGTGGACTGGAATGTGCATGCATGAACAATGACAACTTCACTGTATTAGTCAGTGAGAGTAGTAGACGCTGTAGAGTAAGCACATATAGTATGTGGCTGTCACATTCAAAATGACTGAGTGAGTAGAGCAACAAATCTGCATCAAATTTTGTGTTAAGTTTGAACATTCCTCCATGGAATCTATTCAGATGATTCAGAAGACTGCAGCTATGGGCAACTGGTGATTGACAGCTTCATCACAACAACACACTGGCTCATGCATCACATCTCATGCAGAGTTTTTTTGTGAAATATCAAATCACCCAAGTGACTCATCCCCACTACAGCCCAGATTTGGCACCCTGAGACTTCTGTCTTTTCCCAAAACTAAAATCACCTTTGAGAGGGAAGAGGTTTCAGACTGTCAGAGAGATTCAGGAAAATACGACATAGCAGCTGATGGCAATTGGGAGAACTGTAGGAGGTCCCAAGGTACCTACTTTGAAGGGGACTGAGGCATCATTGTCCAATGTATAAAGTTTCTTATATCTTATATCTTCTTTAATAAATGTCTCTATTTTTCATATTACATGGATGGATACCTTCTGGACAGGCCTCATATTTCATATTCAAATCAATTCAACATCCAGTTATATCTCACAGGTTAATAGAAACCCAAGGTCCCCATCAAGACTGGGCTACTTAGGGAAGGACATCCCTGCAAGAGTCTCAGAGCCTTCTGGACGAGCCCAGGTAGAAGAAGTGTCTGATGTGCCTCACAGTCCCTAAGTGGCTAAAACAACCTGTGTATTTCTAATGCTATAGCTGTAATCACTAATGATGTTGTACAGCTTTCAACATTCTGTGATCATATATATGATCACTAATATATCTACTTTTGTGAAATATCCACATCTGTGGCCTATATTTTTATTAGGGTTCCATTTATTAAGTTATGAGAATTTTTTGATTACTCTAGATGTTCCTTTGTCAGATATGTGTATTTTTAAATATTTTCTTCTAGTTATTGACTTGCCTTTTTCTTTTCTTTTTATTGTTCTTTTCTGAGTTTTTAATAAATGATTTCTTTTTTATAATTTTCTTTTTATTGTTCAAACTAAAAGCTTTCCCACTAAAATCAGGAACAAGGCAAGGATGTCCACTTTCACCACTTCTATTCAACATAGTTGGAAGTCCTAGCCACAGCAATGAGACAAGAAAAAGAAATAAAAGGCATCCAAATTGGAAAGGAGGAAGTAAAATTTATCACTGTTTGCAGATGATACGATAGTGTACATAGAAAACCTAATAGACTCTACCAAAAAACTACTTGACCTAATAAGTGAATTTGGCAAAACAGTGGGATACAAAGTCAGTATTCAGAAATCAAAGGCATTTTTGTACATCAGTAATGAAATATCAGAAACAGAAATCAGGAAAAAGAAATCCCATTTGCTATAGCAACAAGAAAAATAAAGGACCCAGGAATAAACCTAACCAAGAGGGTAAAAGACCTATGCTCAGAAAAGTACACAACACTGAAGAAAGAAATTAAGGAAGACACAAATAAATGGAAACATATACCATGTTCATAGATTGGAGGAATTACATCAGCAAAATGTCCATACTACCTAAAGTGATTTATATATTCAATGCAATCCCTATTAAAATACCAATGACATATTTTATAGATGTAGGAAAAACATTTCAAAAATTGATATAGAACTATAGATGACCCCAAATAGCTGCAGCAATTTTGAGAAAGACAAACAAAGTAGGAGGGATCACAATGCCTGACATCAAACTATATTACAAGGCCACAATAATCAAAACAGTCTGGTACTGGCATAAGAACAGACACATAGACCAATGGAACAGAATAGAGAGGCCAGAAATAAACCCAAGTCTCTATGGTCAATTAATATTTGACAAAGGGAGCAGAAGCATAAAATGGAGTAATAATAGCCTCTTCAAGAAATGGTATTGGGAGATCTGGACAGCTACATGCAAAAAATGAAACTTGACCATGAACTTACAGCATACACAAAAATAAACTCAAGATGAATAAAAGACTTAAATATATGTCTTCATACCATCAAAGTTCTAGAGGAGAACATAAGCATGAAAATCTCAGATATTCCACACAACGTTTTCACCAATATGTTCCTTAAAGCAAGGGACATAAATGAAAGAATAGACAAATGAGACTTCTCTCCGTGCCTTTAATCTTGAGTAATTTAATTATGATATGGTTGGTGTGTGCTTCCTTGGGCCCAACTTCTTTAGGACTCTCTGAACTTCCTGGGCTTCCTGGAAGTCTATTTCCTTTGCCAGATTGGGGAAGTTCTCCTTCATTATGTTTTCAAAAAAGTTTTCCATTTCTTGCTCCTCTTCTCCTCCCCTATGGAATCTAGCTCCTCTATGATTCAGATGTTGGAATGTTTAAAGTTGTCCCAGAGGTTCCTAAACCTCTCCTCATTTTTTTGACTTCTTGTTTCTTCATCCTGTTCTGGTTGAATGTTTATTTCTTCCTTATGCTCCAAACTGTTGTTTTGAGTCCCAGTTTCCTTCCCATCACTGTTGGTTACCTGTGCATTTTCCTTTATTTCAGTTTTCATGGCCTTCACTTTTTCCTCTATTTTGCCACTATACTCAACCAATTCTGTGAGCATCCTGATTACCAGTGTTTTGAATTGTGCATCTGGTAGGTTGGCTATCTCTTCATTGCTTAGTTGTATTTTTTTATGGAGCTTGGATATGTTCTTTCACTTGGGCCATTTTTTTGACTGGGTGTGCCTGTTAAGTAGTGAGGAGTGGAGCCTTAGGTATTTGCCAGGGTGGGGCAACTGATTTTGCTGTTGTGGCGCTGTATGTGGGGGAGGGGTCTTACAGGGAACAGTGTCACTTGCTCAGCTCTCCACCTGCTATCAGTCACTTCCTCTGCTACCCACAAGCAAATTGGGCCCTTCTGGTGCTGATTCCGGAGTGGGTGGATTTGTGTACATTCTAGAACCCTGTGGGTCTCTCCAATGAACTTTCCTGTGAATCTGGGTATGTCTCCTGCCACTGCAACCCCCACAGGTCTTTTCAGTCAGAGGTTTTGAGGCTTATTTCCCCATGCAGGAACCCTCGGTTGCTCAATCTGTCTTGCTGCCTAGTTATTCCTCTCAATTTATCTGCACAAATGTGGGACTGCCTGGCCCACCCAACCCTGCCCTCCTCAGTCCTCCAGGCACTGCCTTGCCTCGAGTCCTCTCCACCCCTCCTACTGGTGGGGATGAATGTTTCTTCTTTAATTTTGGTTGTCAGGCTCCCATAAAGTTCAATTTTTCTGGCAGTTCTTGTTGTTTGTCATTTTTAAATTTGTTGTTGTCCTTCTTTTGGTTGTGCAAGGAGGCAAAGTGTATCTACCTATGCCTCCATGTTGGCCACCAGTTCTTTTTCTTTTTTTCCAGTTAAACAATGGTTTTATTGCTTGAGTACAGAAATTTGGTTGTGGATGTCTTGTATTTCCAATTGGGAGGGAGGATTCATTTGGTGAATACAGCTCTTGGTAAGAATTAGATAGAATTTAGCATCCTTATCCTGTCATGTCCTCTCAAGATGTTTTCAAACCTCAACAGCTTTCTTAATTAAGTGGTAGAGATCCTCAGGAAGATCAGGTGCAAGTCCTTTGGAATTAAGCATGCTTAGTATTTTATTGCCTGTCACAAAACATACTTGTGCAATGACATGTGAGTCTCTCAGGATCACACTAATTTGTACGGGTGTCAGGCCCTTGTTGGCCAGTTTGTAGATCTGCACCTTCACCTTGTCAGACGTCAGTTTCAGCCAGGTGGGGATGCTGTAGTGGTAGGGCAGACTTTAACTTTTCCTACAGAGCTGACCAGGACAGGCCCTTCCTGGGAGCATGCATGTGGCCCATAATGGTGGAGGACAGAGAGCAAAAAGAGTAGTTTTCTGTTATACCTGGAAGTGTGTACCTTTGCACTACCTTTCCCACCCTCCCACCTTGACACGGGGTAGATCGGACCTGCCAATACCCGTGGGTGACCGTGACCCAATGCGTGTATGAATCTCATACCGAGGCACGCGGGGAAAGAGAGACCAGGGCCACATGGCTGATTCCTCCCATCTCAGGAAAAAGCCCCGTGGCTTGCCCAGCCAGGGTTTTTATCAGGGGCATTAGCACACATTTACATTGGATTGATTATACATGGGATTAAGCAGAACAGGGGTAAGATTACTCATTAGCAGGGCATCAGGATGTAGATACACATCCAGTGGCAGACAGGACCAGATTAAAGTAATATGCAGGGCACAGCAAGCCAGAATTTTTTAAGATACATCTTTGCCAAATTCCTATTAGAGAATTCCCATTTCACAGACATGATCCACACTTGTTCACATGGGAATCACATGGAGCTGTGCTCAAAACGTGTAAATTCTCAGGACTGCGTGTTTACATGCGTGTGGAAATCACTGCCACACCACCTTTTGCCTTTGTTCTCTTTTTCTGTGCGTTTTGGGTTTTTTTTTAAATTTGTTTTTAGTTTCCACATATAAGTGAAGTCATATAGTATTTGTCTTTCTCTGAATTATTTCATTTAGGATAGTACCTTCATGGTTAATCCATGTTGTTGGAAATGATAGCATTCCCTTATTATTTAAAAAGATTTTATTTATTTATTTTTAGAAATAGGGCAAGGGAAGGAGAAAGAGGGGGAGAGAAACATCAATCTGTGGTTGCCTCTTGCACACCCCCTACTGGGGACCTGGCCTGCAACCCAAGCATGTGCCTTGATTGGGAATCGAACCAGTGACCCTTTGGTTCACAGGCTGGCACTCAGTCCACTGAGCCACACCAGCCATTAAAAATTCCCTCGTTTTTAATGGCTGAATAATATTCCATTGTGTATCTATACCACTTCTTTTTTATCCATTCAACTTTTGATAGTTTTTTAGATTGTTTCCATGTCTTGGCTATTGTATATAATGCTGCTATAAACATGGATGTGCAGATATTTTTTTGAGTTATTTTTCATTTTTTTTTGGATATAGTTCCAGAAGTAGAATTGCTGGATCATATGGTAGTGCTATATTTAACTTTTTCTGCCTTTGTTTATATTGAGCAATTTAAGTATTCCATTCTATCTCTATTATGGCTTTATAAGCTATACATTTTTTTTCTGATTACTCTAGAGTATAAACCATGCATCTTTTGTCACAGTCTACTTCAAATAATAAATTACTTCATACACACTTTTATTTTCTCTCTTCACCTTTATTTTATTGTTCTTCCATTTTACTTCTACACATGTCATAAAGCCCAGGGTGTATTATTATTTTTACTTTACTTTAAATGATTCAAGAAATTAAAATATAAGGTGAATGAAAAACTTTTTCATTCACCCATATATTTATTATCTCTGCTTTTTTTCATTCCTTTGAGTGGATCCAAGTTTTTATCTATTACTATTATCTTTTTCTAGGAAAATTTACAGTTTTTCTGTTAGTGCAGTTTGGGTTTTGTGGGTTGTTTTTTTTTTTTTTTTTTGCATCAGAGTTTCTCAGGAGATAATTTGTTTTAGAAAGTGTTTATTTTACCTTCAGTTCTAAACAATATTTTTGCTAGATATAAAATTCTAAGTTGGTAGGTATTTTGTCTTGCAGAATTTTAGCCATATTGTTTCATTGTATTTTGGATATGTAGTTTCTGGACATCTCAGGTCAAACTTATCTTTATTTCTCTAAATATAATATTCCTTATTTTACTCTGGTTGCTTTTCAAGATTTTCCTCCTTATCACTGGTTTCCAGCAATTGGACTTGGCTCAGTTGTAATTGGTGGTGTTATTCTTGTGTTTATAATGCTCAGGATTCCTTGAGGATATAAATTCCATCAAATCCAGAAAATAGTCATTTCTTTAAATATTTTTTTGTTTCTCCCCCACTCTTCTTCTTCTAGAATTTCAATTACAAGTATGTTAGATTATTTTATATTTTCCATAGTCCATTAAGCCTCTGGACATTTTCCCCAGGCTTTTTCTCTTTTTGCTTAATTTATATAGTTGCTATTTTTGTGTTTTCAAATCTACTGATCTTTTCTTTTGATGTTTCTAATCTGCTGTTAATTCATTTTCAATTTCATAGATTATTTTTTCATTTCCAAAAATTCCATTTGGTTCTTTTGACTGTCTTTCACTTCTCTTTATTTTTATTTTCCCTTTAAATCCTTGAGCATATTGAGTGCATTTTTAACAGCTGTCTTAATGTCCTTGTTTGCTAATTCCACAATTTCTGCCATGTTTGCTTCTGTGTCTATTGACCTACTTTTCCCTTGATTATGGACCTCATTTTCCTTTTTCTGGGTTTACTTAGTAAATTCTAATTGTATTGTGGACATTGTTAATTTTACATTGTTGAAAGTTGGATTTTAACAATGTTGGGTTTATTCTGTGAAACTGTTAAGTTACTTGACATTCACATTCTGTTCCTGAGGATTGTTTATAAGCTCTTTAGGATAGCTTTATAATGGTCTTGATTTTAGAGCTAATTTATCCCCCCTGCTAAGGTGTGACTCTCTTTGGGTCTCTATCAAATGCATTGTATACTCAATGAAGTATCAAAGTGTCTCCACTCTGACTGATAAAATCTGAATGATTCCTGACCTTATGTGAGATGTGGGAATAGTTTGGCTCACAATTTTCCTGGTAATTATTCTTTCCTAGAAATTTGGTTTTTGCCTGTCCTCTTGGAGTTTCACCTGTGCATGCACAGATTTCTGAAACTCCTCTCTATAGCACTGTTTTCTCTGGTACTGTGATTCACAAAGTCTAGCCACCTCGGTTTCCATTAACTCTCATCTTTATTTTGAACTCAGTGAGATCACTGGACTGTGTTTTGGTTCTTTTCCCTGCATCATGGTCCTAAATTTACCTTTAACAAGATGCTCTGGCAACCATGGGGTTCACCTTGTTTGTTTTCATTCCATCAGAGACCATAGTTCCAAAGTGTCCAAAGTCTGAAAACAGGTTTTCCCTCCTATATGTTGTCCATTTTTTTCAGGTTGTTTGTGGCAACACGTTAATTCAGACCTTGTTATTCCCTGTTGTCTGGGTAATAGCTATTTTAAAGCCTTTGTCTGCTAATACCATCATCTTTTGTCATTTTTGCATTGGTTTACATAAATTTATTTTTATCCTGTTTATGGGTCACATTTTCATCCATCTTTCATGTCTGGTATTTTTTTAATTGGATGCTAGACAATGTGAATTTTACTTTGTTGAACATTAGATTTTGTTTCCTTTTTAAAAAGAGTATTGGATTTGTTCTGGCAGGCTGTTAAATTACTTGCAGATCAACTGATACTTTCAAGGTTGCTTTTAAGCTTTTTTTAGGGGGTGAGGTGTGAAACTTTTATTTTCTTCACAAGGTAAAATCAAATCGCTTACAAGTTTTTTACATGAAAAACAACTTGCTTAATATTTCGACTCCAATTTTACAAAGTAGATTAAGACATGGATCTGTGTATGTCTCACACTAACATTCAATCTAACAAAATTTATTATTTATTTATTTTTATTGTTGTTCAAGTATAGTTGTCTCCATTTGTCCCCCACCACTCCCTCCACCCCACCTATCCCCACTTCCCACCCTTGATCCTAACCCCCTATGGCTTTGTCCATGTGTCCTTTACATATGTTCCTTGACAACCCTCCCCCTTTTCCCCATTACCCCTCTCCTCTTTCCCCTCTGGTTCCTGTCAGTTTGTTAATAGGGCAGGTATAAAGAAGGCTTTTCTGTAAGGCTAGTTTAGCACTACCATTAATGTGTGTGGTACAGTTCTCTATTTAATACCCAGCCCAGATTGTTCATTAACAACTCTTCACTTTGACAGGTTCAAGCATCGATATTTCCCCAACTGTGTATCAGCTGTGGGATTGTTTACTTTAGAGCTCTCCCATTGTTTTTTCTCAGGCTTCTGGAGTTTCACTCTGTGTTCATGGCTCAGTATTCAAAACAATCTTAAGGAGATTTCTGGGCAAATATATGGATATCCTTTTTATGTAGATCTCTTGTTTCTGGAACGCCACCTGACATATTGCAGATGCTTATTTCTGTCTTCTCAATTCCACAAAACAATTATGCTCTCATTGAAGGTCCTTTCCTGAACCACAGACTGGAAAGTGTCTCCAGACAGAAAGCTGGGTTGATTATAGGGCTCACCTTGTTTTCCTTCTCTTGCTGCCTGTTGTCCAATGACTAGAAGCAATTCTCTCTCCCTCTCTCCCTTCCTTCAACCCCCTTTTTCCTTCTCCCCCTCTCCCATCTTTTCCTTCCCCTTCTCCTCCCCCTCCCACTCCTCTTTTTTCTTTTCTAGTTTTCTAGTTTTTAGCAGTAAGAGGATAAATTCAGTCCCAGTTAGCCCTATCATGGCTGGAAACAGAAGTACTATATATCTTTTAAAAAATCCTCTTCAACTATTTGTCCCTAATAATAATAATAATAATAGCTTGATTTTTTAAAAATTCAATTTGAGAATATCTTTCTGTTAACCAATAAGATTAATCTATTTGTGAAGGGTAGGCACTTCTTTCTCTCTGCTGTGTAGCATTCCATTGTGTAAATGTACCATAGTTTCTTGATCCACTCATTTACTGATGGGCACTTGGGCTCTTTCCAGCACTTGGCTATTGTAAATTGTGCTGCTATGAACATTGGGGTGCTTAGGTTCTTTTGAATTGGTGTTTCAGGATCCTTAGGGTATAATTCCAGCACTGGTATTGCTGGGTCAAAAGGCAGTTTCATTTTTAGTTTTCTCAGTAAATTTCATACTGTTTTCCATAGTGGCTGTACCAGTCTGCATTCCCACGAACAATATACTAGGGCTCCCTTTTCCCCACAACCTCTCTAACACTTGTTGTTTGTTGCTTTGTTTATGATGGCTATTCTCAATGGTGTGAAGTGGTATCTCATTGTGGTTTTAATTTGCATCTGTCTGATGGCTAGTGATGCTAAGCATCTCTTACCCTTTGAAACAGCCTAAGTACCCATCAGTAGATGAGTGAATCAAAAAACTGTGGTACATTTACACAATGGAATACTATGCAGCAGAAAGAACTCCTACCTTTTGTGACAGCATGGATGGAACTGGAGAGCATTATGCTAAGTGAAA
Organism: Micronycteris hirsuta; assembly: GCA_004026765.1. Lineage (NCBI taxonomy): Eukaryota > Metazoa > Chordata > Mammalia > Chiroptera > Phyllostomidae > Micronycteris > Micronycteris hirsuta. The sequence goes on along the minus strand of PVJI01019449.1, from coordinate 9,410 downwards.
TTATCCAGGCAGTGAAAGACAAATACCATATGATCTCACCTGTAAGTGGAACCTAATCAACAAAACAAACAAGCAAGCAAAACACAACCAGAGACATTGCAATAAATAACAAACTGACAGTAACCATGGAGGAGGAGGGAGAGGGATAATGGGGGGTAATAGGGAAGGGCCATCAAGAAACAAGTACAAGGGACACATGGACAAAGCCAAAGGAGGTTAATTCGAGGGTGGGAGGCGAGGATGGGTGTGGCATGGGGGCATGGTGGGGTGAAAATGGAGAAAACTGTACTTGAACAACAATAAAAAAGATTAATCTCTTTGTATCAGTTTGAATTACTGGCACATTTAGGTTTACTATTACTGATTTATTTTTAAATTTCTGCTTGTCATGATTCGTGTTTATTTTCTTTTATCTGTCTTGTATGTGTTTGGTTTCTTTATACACTTTCTATCCCCACTGCTCGTTGGTTTGGAAGTTTCACATTCTGAATCTAATCTTTCAGCAGTTAAAACTGAAATATGCATATTTAACAAGTCTATTGTTAGTATCTCCAACTCTCCTCCTAAATAGTGTGCAGGTCTAGGAATATTTGGAAATTGAGTACAATACCCTGCATACTAGTGCTAGTGTACTCTTTTATTCTCTCTCTCATACACAATCATACACCAGTCTTTTATGATATCATTGTAGCTATTTCAATTTCACCCTGTTGTTTTAAATGTTTTAAAAATAAATCATTGCTATGTTTCTTATTTTTTCAGTCAATGCTTATTTTTACCCACCCACATTTTTATAAAATTCTTCATCATTGCTTCTCACATTCTGTTTCTTCCTTCTAAATTCATTATCCTTTCTTCAAACTTTCTTTGATCTGTGAGTTAATTTTCTCAATATTTGTCTGAAAATGGGGTTTTTTAATTCTCACTCTTGTATATTAGTTTAGCTGAGAACAGAATTACAGATTGAGAGTTTATTTTCCTTGATAATGTTAAAATAATTGTCTTTTTTTGTTGTTGAGAAGTGTGTTCTCATTGTAATTGTCATTCTTTGTAAGTCTGTCTATTGTCATTGGTTCCTTTTAAGGTGTTCTCTCTTTGTGTGTAGTCTCACTATTATATGTCTGGGTATGGATTTATTTTGGGGCGGGGGGGGGTTGGTTTTGTTGTACTTTTTCGGTCAGAGTTACCATGCTTTTTATTGGTCTGGAAAATTCTCAGATATTATTTCTTTGACTCTTACTGCCTCCAAATTTACTGTCTCCTTTAACTTTTATAATATGCTTTTTGGATCTTCTAGACCAACTGTTTATTACTATTTTTATCATAGTTTTCATATATTTATCTCTCTGTGCTGTGATCTGTCTTCTAGTTAAGCTGTATTAGTCTATTCTTTGATGCATTCAGTTTTGTGACTACTTTTTCTTTCTTTCTAGAAGTCCTGTTTGATTATTCTTCATATATGTATTCTTTTCCATTTTTCTTTAATGTCTTTAAACTTTTAAGCATATTTTCCATGTCTCCTAAAATACTTTGTTCAATAATTTGAAGTTCTAGAAGTTTGATCCTGCTGTGTGTTATGTTACTCTGACTCTCACTCATGATGGCTTGTTTTTTTCTCTGTTGACTGTAAGTTTCTCATGAGAAGGACTTTTTCCCCCTATAGAATCTTGCATGGCCAGGGAGATGGGTGAGCTTCTACAAAGGGACAAACTTTATGTTATTGTTTAGAATTTAAGATGGTAATGTAAAATCTGACTTCAAAATTGAGTAAAGTCAGACCTAAGGTTTCAATTTCTTACAGAAGACATTTTTTTCCCTATCCCGAAACTAGGTCAAGATAAATTTTTGTTTGTATCTCTGTGAGGTTGAGTAAATTCGTTTGCCTCCTGGAGCCTTCTCTCAAGGGTCTCAGAATATAGAGGTCTCAGTTCCAACTCTCCATTAATCCTAAATTCTTGTCTCCTATCCTTGCATGAATGTTGAAACATAAGTCTCCCATCCAAGTACTAACCAGGCCTGACCCTGCTTAACTTCCGATATCAGATGAGATCGGGCACATTCAGGGTGGTATGGCCGTAGACTTAGCAGCACAGTTTACAACTGCCAAGTGCTGGAAGCAACCTAGGTGCCCATCGGTAAATGAATGGATCAAAAAACTATGGTACATTTACACAAAGGAATTTTATGCAGCAGAAAGAAAGAAGGAGCTCCTACCCTTTGTGACAGCATGGGTGCAACTGAAGAGCATTATGCTAAGTGAAATAAGCCAGGCGGTGAAAGACAAATACCATATGATCTCACCTTTAACAAGAACCTAATCAACAAAACAAGCAAGCAAAATATAATCAAAGACATTGAAATTGAGATCAGGCTGACAGTGACCAGAGGGGAGAAGGGAGGGATAATGGGGGAAAAGGGTGAAGGGTTTACAGGAACAATTATAAAGGAGATATGGACAATAACAAGGGAGGGGGTAGAAGCAGGGGAAGGAAGCGGGGAGGGCTGGGGAAAAAAAAGAAACATAAACTGTTCACTGTTAGTGGCTCTTTCTACCCCCAAGTTTTAGCTTTAGGCTTGTTCATTTGCTTCCTGCTCTGGCTTTGTTTTCTCTTTATTTTTGCCATGTGAGATTTTTCTTTTTTTTAATAATAAAAATATTTATATATTTTTCTTTTTTTTATTGTTGTTCAAGTACAGTTGTCCCCATTTCACCCCACCCATCCCTGCCTCCCACCCTCGAACCTACTCCTTTGTACATGTGTCCTTTATACATGTTCCTTGATGGTCCTTCCCCTATTCCCATTATCCCTCTGCCCCCTCCTCTCTGGTTACTGTCAGTTTGTTCTTTATTTCAATGTCTCTGGCTGTATTTTGCTTGCTTGCTTGTTTTGTTGATTAGGCTCCACTTACAGGTGAGATCATATGGTATTTGTCTTTCACTGCCTGGCTAATTTCACTTAGCATAATGCTCTCCTAAGAATCCTGAAACACCAATTCAAAAGAACCTATGCACCCCAATGTTCATAGCCACACAATTTATAATAGCCAAGTGCTAAAAGCAACCTAAGTGCCCATCAGTAAATGAGTGGATCAAAAAACTGTGGTACATTTACATGATGGAATACTATGCAGCAGAAAGAAGGAGCTCCTACCCTTTGTGACAGCTTGGATGGATCCGTATATCTTTTCGATTGCAGCCCCTATCACTCTTCACTGTAATATGAACTCCATCCACACTAGCCTTCTCTCTCTTCTTGGACATTGTCATTTTCCCTCCCCTGACACACCTCCTCCAAAGTTTTGCACTTAATATTCCTGACTTGAAAAGATGCTCTCCCCAATACACACTGTATGTATATATTCACCTTTCAAATCTCATTCAGCTCAACTGTCGTTTGGTCAGGAAAACCTTTCTGACTTCCCTGACTCTCAGTTTAGGTCACTTTCCTTTTTTATACACTTTTTTTCCTCTAGAAGTATTTGCTTAATATGTATTGATATATTCATCTGTATGATTATTTGATTGATGTGTGACTCCCCCATAGTTGAAAGTTTTATGAGAGCAGAGACCACTTTCCATACCATTGGATAGGCACCTAGGTACATTGACTGCAACATAGGATGTAGTCAGTAAATATAGAATGGATGGATACATGGGTGGGTGGGTAAATGTATGGATAAAAGATTATTTAAAGAATGAGTGAGAAATAGAGTGAGGAAGGAAGGGAAGGAGAAAGTTAAGAGTGAATTGTGGCCAAATAATTTATTCCAGGAGCAGTTTTTTTTGTGCCTTATACTTGTAAAAGTTGAAAAGCAGAAAATGTCTTTATTTGCCTCTCAGTTCCATTATCTTCACATAATAGCAAATACTTCTCTGTAGGTGGCAGTGTACTTACATGAGACATTTTTTTTTCCTGAAAAAAGGATGTGATTATATTGAAAGTTTGAAAGCATTTATATAATTTGAATCTCACCATTTTTAAAACATACTCTTATTACTCAAAAAGTAGATGTATTAATTTATACTTGCCTAGAGTATTTTTCCCTCAGGTATTAGTAAGTGCTAGAGAGTCATCAGTCCTTATTTTACGATATTATGGTCAATGTCAACATGCCATTCAAGAATTGGAAAATGGGTATTGTGGGGGAAATAGTGGCTTATGTTTTGTTTGTCACTTTGTTGTTAAAGACAAATGATAATATTTATATTGTAGACTAATTGTAACTGTGAAAAATATAGACAAATACAGATCAAACATGTATATCTCAACCAGCTTTGGAGCTGAGAGTTTTAAGTGGGAAAAGTTGTTTTCCAAATATGACTGTTTGACCACCTTACTCATGGATTTTATATATAGAAATTTGAAACCCAAATTTATGTTTCTCAGAGAGTATTGTACATGTATTACCACCTATATCATCTAAAGTTTCTTATAAGTGTACCTTTGTTAAAAGATTTGACCCATTTTATGTTCCATGTCATAATTTCTTTCCAAGTAATAAGAATAATAATTTTGTTTTTGCAGCACTTAAATGCAGAAAGGTCTTACAAGTCCCAGATTTCTACCTTACACAAATCTCTTGTAAAGATGGAAGAGGAGCTTCAGAAGGTTCAGTTTGAAAAAGTGTCTGCCCTTGCAGACTTGTCTTCCACAAGGGAACTCTGTATAAAACTTGATTCAAGCAAAGAACTTCTTAATCGACAGCTAGTTGCTAAAGATCAAGAAATTGAAATGGTATGTAATACATTTTAAAATGTTTTTTAATATTTCTATTACTATAAAATTTCTATAGGTTTAGAAAAACAAATTCTTTTTTTAGATAATATTACAGCAAGCCCTGTCTTCCACCTGTAGTTTTGTTTTTTTAAGTCCAAGAAATTAATTTGACAGCTGTGTTCCAACAATTCAACTACATAACAGAAATCTTCCTTTGAGTATTTAATTTATACTTACTTTGGCCAGAAGAATGATAAAACACATTTACATACCAGTCAGCAAAGAACCACGGATTGAGCTTTATCCAGCTAAATTACAACTTTGATGACATTCTTTTAAGTTAAATTTATTTACTAATTGGATTCTTTTAAACTGTAATTTAATTGATTACATCTGCCATGTTCCTGACATCGTGCTTGCCACTGTAAATATAATGTTCAAAAGAGACAGGCTCCTGCCTTCAAGGACCTTTCAGAATTGACATACAAATAATTTAGGATGAAAGTTTTACTAATAAGATATACTCAAGGTTGTAGAGAGGGGGTTTCTATTCAGCCTGTGAGTGTCAGGGAGGAGTTCACAAGGACTTCTCAATGAGCACAGAACAGATGAGGCCAGTTCATTCAGAGGGAACAATAACATAGGGAATGTATGGAGGTAAAAATGAATTCTTGAGTGACAAGTAATTTTTAATGACCAGTGTAGCATGCATGGGTGCAACAGCTGGAGATGCATCTGGAGAGACAGATGGAGCCCAGATCCTAAAAGGATATGTATACAAGTTGCACAGTGTAATTTAAGTATCAACAAAATTTGGTCATGTTTAATTTTTTGTTATTATCAAATCCGATTGAAATTTTAGTATTGCTAGTCTACTGTTTGTTAGGAGGATATGTTGCATTTAAGAACCATGTATCTAGCTGGTTTCCATAAGAATCCACTATTAATATTTTATTAATGAAGTATATGCCAATATTGCCAGACTCTTTCTTAAATTATTTTTCATTTCAGCAAGAACATTTTAATGTTAAAAGTAACTCAGGAACCAAAACTCACTGTAAAAATTCAAATGATAGGTCCTTAACTTTTTCTTTGTTTTCTTTTTTGAAGAGGAGCGTTCTTTTTTAAATTGTAAAGTTGAAAAAAAATTTAATGTATTTTGTTGATTATGCTATTACAGTTGTCCCATTATTTTCTCCCCTTTATTCCCATCCACTCTATCCCCGCTCCCATTAGCATTGCCCCCACCTTAGTTCATGTCCATGGGTTGTACATATAAGTTCTTTGGCTTCTACATTTCCCATACTACTCTTAACCTCCCCCTGTCTATTTTGTACCTACCATTTATGCTTCTTATTCCCTTTACCTTTTCCCCCACTCTCCACCTTCCCCCTCCCCACGAATAACCCTCCATGTGATCTCCATTTCTGTGAATCTGTTCTTGTTCTAGTTGTTTGCTTAGTTTGTTTTTGTTTTGTTTTTTTAGGTTTGGTTGTTGATAGTTGTAAGTTTGTTACCATTTTACAGTTCATAGTTTTGATCTTTTTCTTTTTCTTAGATAAGTCCCTTTAACATTTGCTATAATAAGGGCTTGGTAATAGTGAACTCCTTTAACTTGACCTTATTTGGCAAGCGCTTTATCTGCCCTTCCATCCTAAATGATAGCTTTGCTGGTAGAGTAATCTGGGATGTAGGTCCTCGCCTTTCATGACTTTTGAATACTTTCCAGCCCTTCCTTGCCTGTAAGGTTTCTTTTGAGAAATCAGCTGATAGTCAGATGGGAACTCCTTTGTAGGTAACTGTCTCCTTTTTGCTTACTGCTTTTAAGATTCTCTCTTTATCTTTCATCTTGGGTAATATAATGATGATCTGCCTTGATGTGTGCTTCCTTGAGTCTAACTTCTTTAGGACTCTCTGAGCTTCCTGGACTTCCTGGAAGTCTATTTCCTTTGCCAGATTGAGGAAGTTCTCCTTCATTATTTGTTCAAATAAGTTTTCAATTTCTTCCTCTTCCTCTTGTCCTTCTGGCACCCCTATGATTCAGATGTTGGAATGTTTAAAGTTGTCCTTGAGGTTCCTAAGCCTCTTCTCATTTTTTTAAATTCTTGTTTCTTAATTCTGTTCTGGTTGAATGTTTATTTCTTCCTTCTACTCCAAACCATTGACTTGAGTCCCAGTTTTCTTCCCTTCACTGTTGGTTCCCTGTGCATTTACCTTTATTTCACTTTGTATAGCCTCCACTTCTTCCTCTATTTTGCAACCATACTCAACCAATTCTGTGAACATCCTGATCACCAGTATTTGAACTCTACATCTGATGGGTTGGCTGTCTCTTCACTGCTTAGTTGTATTTTTTCTGGAGGTTTGATCTGTTCCTTCATTTGTGCCACATTTTTTGTATCGGTGCATCTGTTATACATAGTAAGGGGCAGAGCCTTAGGTATGCACTAGGGTGGGGCAACCCACTTCACTGTGTTGTGGCACTGTCTGTGAGGGAGAGGTCTAAGAGGGAACAATGCCACTTGCTGAGCCCTGGACTGGCTTTCAGTCATTTCCTCTGCTACACACAAGCAAATTGGGTCCTTCTGGTGCTGATTCCCGGGTGGGTACATTCTAGGACCCTGTGGGTCTCTCCAGTGGGCTCTTCTGTGAGCCTGGGAGTTTCTTGCACTGCTGCAACTTCCACAGGCTTTTTCAGTCAGGGATTTTGAGGCTTTATTTCTCTGTACTGGAACCCTGTGTTGTGTGGTCTGTCTCGCTCCCCTGTTGCTCCTCCCGGTTTATCCACAGCAAATGTGGGACCTGGTCTGCCAGCCACTACCTTGCTGGGTCTGCCAGCTGCTGCCTGGTCCGCCCTGGTCCTCCAGTCACTGCCTTGCTGGAATCCTCTCCACTGCAGCTGCCTGTCTCTGCCCCTCCTACCAGTCTGGATGAATGTTTCTTCTTTAACTTCTTGGTTGTCAGACTTCCATACAGTTTGATTTTCTGGCAGTTCTGGTTATTTTTTGTTTTTAAATTTGTTGTCCTTCTTTTCGTTGTGCCAGGAGGCCAGGTGTATCTACCTATACCTCTACCTTGGCCAGAAGAAATTGTAGGAGTGTATTTTTTATTTTCAGATTTTACAACAATAGAATGGGTCAAATGTCCTTGTAAATTACATTAATGAGATAGATTGCTACTTTCAATGCAGGTTCTATTATCTGTGCAGTGCCTTATGCAGATTTGCTAGTTAATAAGTGTGAACAGTATTTTTGTTCATGGAAAACGAATCTGAAGTGATCGTCCAATTATATGTTTGGCATGTCTGGCTGGCTAGTACCCAGTGTCATTAACCCACAGAAATGAGTGCAAGGTGAATTTATATGTGTACCATGGGGCTCAGCACAGGGAACAGGCTGCAGTGAAATGATGCTGCAAAGGATAAAAGGAACCATTCATTTTAGATATCCATTCTTTAGTCTTCATGTCCTCACTTCAGAGACATATGCTATTGAGATATAGAGAATAATGAGACAAAATGATTATTAAAAATACAACTTTGCATTGCATTGATGGCTAAAAACTCACAGGTTTTACTTTTCACAGAAAAATGAGTAGTTATCTATCTCGCAGGATCCCCATATCTGAGAGATTTGGGCAAAAAAGGCAAATAAATCAAATTTATGGTATTTCTTGTGAGAATATTTTAGAAACCTTAAATAGAAAATTAGTTCTGGTGGATATGTGAAATGGAAGGCCTCACATTCCTTCATCACAGAAATTTAATCTACACTTTTGTGAATTAATGAAAATATTTTAGAATGGAAAATATTTTCTTTAAATAACATATTTGACAGATGCAAAATACACATTCTTTTCAAATGCACATGGAATATTTTCAAAGATAGACCATAGGATAGGACACAAAAAAAAGCCTCAAAAAATTCAAGAAAATTGAAATCATATCAAGCATTTTCTCTGACCACAAGGGCCTGAAACTAGAAACTGATCTCAAGGAAAAAACTCAAAAACACTCAAATTCATGGAGACTGAATGGCATGCTATTAAACAATGAGTGGGTTGATAATGAGATCAAAGAAGAAATAAAAAAGTTTCTGAAAACAAATGAAAATGAACACACAACAGTCCAAAACTTATGGGACACAATGAAGGCAGTCTTGAGAGGGAAGTTCATAGTGATACAGGCCTACCTAAAGAAGATAGAAACTTTCAAATAAACCACCTAATCCTACATCTACAAGAGCTGGAGAAACAACAACAAAGCCTACAGCAGGTAGAAGGAAGAAAATAACCAAGATGAGAGCTGAATTAAATGACATAGAGACTAAAAGCACAATTCCAAGGATCAATAAATCCAGGAGCTGGTTCTTTGAAAAAAGATAAACAAAATCTACAGACCTTTAAGCAGACTCATCAAGAAAAAGAGAGAGGACCCAAATAAATAAAATCAGAAGTGAAAGAGGAGAGATTACAACTGATAAATTTTTCCTTAACTTCTTGGACTTCCAGGAAGCCTATTTCCTTTGCCAGATCTGGGAAGTTTTCCTTCATTATCTGTTCAAAAATACGTTCAATTTCTTGGTGCTCCTCTTGTCCTTCTGGCACTCCCATGATCCGGATATTCGGTCTTTTATAAATGTCTCTGAGGTTTCTGAGTCCCTCCTCATTTTTTTGAATTCTTGTTTCTTCCTT
>PVJI01019448.1:0-31042 GCA_004026765.1 Micronycteris hirsuta | reverse complement strand
AAAAAAAAAAAAAAAAGGATAAGGGTAGTGAGTCCCAGGAGAAGTGACAAAGAGGAAGCTAAAGCCGAGGCAGACAGCCAGACGAAATTGGACTGCCCAATTAAGTAGACACAAATTTCAAGTGGAGCTCACACGCCGAAAGAGATCAGTCGATTTGGCTTGGCCGGCGGCTGAGACCAAGGGCAAATCACTGCTGCAGTGAGCACTTCCCGACCTGCAGTCCAGGAGGAAGTGGGGCGCAGTGTGATGGTGTTGCCATGGTTTTCCCTGTGGAAATGGAGAGTGTTCACACTGACCTGTGGTTTTAGAATTTGAAAGGTAGGGCGAGGCTTCACCGTGTTTAACTTACTCTCCATGAGGAGGTTGGAAGAAAGAGCCAGTGGTCGTGGTAAAACCAGAGCAACAAAATTTCCCCCTGATTTTTTCTGGGTCCTTGTGTCCCACGGATCAGCAGCAAGGGGCAAATGCCCACAGGTCTCGCAAGGCAATAAGTTCTGTCCCCGGGTGCCCTTCCAGGTGATGAGGAGGCTTTGTCCTATAAAGCTGCAATAATTAAACCAGCATGAAACCATCACAGGACTGACAGATCAAAGAAATGGTATTAAAAGTCTCTTTCTGCATCCTGTGATATAGTCACATAAAAAGAAGTAAAACCTAGAGTATTCAATCAATGATAGTGGGACAAGCAGCTCACTGATCAGAGAAAAATCATACACCTGCCCCTTGAGGAGGATTAACATAATGGTGTTGTCACTCGGTCATCTAAATGGTCAGCAGCTGTCCTCTGTAAACGTAAAACGACCATTCGGTTCCTGGGGCGATTTCTAGAGGGTCCGCTCTCCCCACCCTTTCTTTCTAACTAGATCCAAGGCCACCTGCGCGGTGATGCCTCAGGAGCTGGGCACTGACTCAGGGAAGTGGTGAGATGAAGAAGAGAAAATAAAAGACACATGTAGAAATGACAGCCTACATTTCTCAGAAAACTTGAACTTGCCCTCCTGGGGGAGCATATAAACCAACGTATGTATATTCAAGCATATCAAGGGGTTCCCTGATTTCTAAGTCCCTGAAAAGACTCGATGGTATCCCTAGCTCTACACATGACCTGAAAAATTTCTAATGAGAAAATGAGATATGAAAGTATTATCTAAAAAAAAAAAAACTTTTACACCTCAGCTTTCATCACCTACAAGTCTCCGCCCACTGTCACGTTCAATCACAGACATTCAATGCACAGAACAGTCTGGAGTCTGACTCAGAAGACCAGGCTCTTCGACCTCAGCAAGTCACTGCTGTTTTCCTGGCTTCCGCCTCTCCTAACACAGGGTGGGGGTGGCCCCCGGGCTCTCTGGGCCAGCTCCGAGGTTTGCTTCTATGATTCTACGGTCGCTAAAAGGGCATCTTCTGACAGCCCAGTTAAAAGACAGGCAGGCGAGGCTGCTCAATCTCTTCATTTAAAACAGTGCCACTACTGCCCTGGCCAGTGTGGCTCAGTGAGTTGGGCGGCATTCTGCAAAGCAAAGGGTCGCCGGTTCGATTCCTGGTCAGGGCATGCGCCTGAGTTGTGGGCCTGGTCCCTGTGGTTGGGGTGTGTGGGAGAGGCAGCCGATGGGCATTTCTCAGATTGATGTTTCTCTCCCTCCCCTTCTCTCTCCCTTCCCCTCTCTGTACATAACTAAATAAAACCTTAAAAATAATAAATTCATGCCGCTATCATTAACGTCTCAGGGGAACGTGCCTGGGCCTGGGAAACAGAAACCAGAACCTTGAGAGAATGACTCTGAATCCTCTCTCCTCCTCTGGGATTCTCTGTCCCCAGACCAGGTTGGACTTTTTGGTTTTTAGGAGTAATTCAGAAAGACCGGAGCCAATATTTGAACAAGGCAACAGGTTTCATAGCAATAAACAGAAAAAAAGCATCTCCCACTGAAGTCGCTTCTTTTTTCCTCCTGCACGGAGGCCCATTGAACAGGCTCGCTCAGTGTTGGCATTATTATCAGATGTTGACTGGTTTTGGAGGAGGCTTTCAAAGAGCAGCGCCCGGTCAGACTGGGGGGGACGGCAGAGGACACCCAGTGTACAAACTCTGCTGCGAACCAGAGGCGACAAGCGACCGCAGAAGTGGTTTCCTTCATTCAAACATTTCCTTGGTGGCTGAAAAAACAAAGATTGTTTTCGGGTGGGAGAACATTCCAGGGCCATGACTCAGCCCTGACTCAAAGCTCCCTGGCCAGTCGGCTCTCAGGAGAGCAAAACCAATTCAGGCTGGTTAGTGTGGACTCACACTGAGCCGGCTCCGAGACTCAGAGGAAACCGTTTCCCTGCACCGCAGAAAATGTGACTTTCTTCATCATTTCCTTTTTCTTTTTTTGGCTTTTTTTTTCAATTACAGTTTACATTCAATACTATCGTTTCCTCTTTTCTTTTTTAATAAACCCACTTTGGGGGAATTTTAGGGAAGTTTCAAAGTTGAGCAAAGTACACTGCCTGTTTCCACATCTATAAAAATGGTAAGGATTAAATATCCTAGGTGAGGGACCGAGAACAGTCCCTGGAATAAAACAGCTGTTCAACCAGCGTGTGCCATTCTCATTAATTATTAACATTTTATTGAAAATCTTGCCCAGTGTCTCCCTGCAGCCCCGCATCCCTCTGCCCTCCCCTCAACACGTGTCACTGTATGACCCACGTCCTGGATGTTACGGGTTAAATTGTGCCCCCCCCATGTGTATGTTGACATCTCAACCTGCAGCATTTCAGACTGTGTGTGACCTTGTTTGGAATGGGGTCATCATAGATGTCTTCACTTAAATTAAGACAAGGTTGGCTAGTTGAATCCCTAATCCATACGACTGGTGTTCATATTTTTAAAAAAAGGAAAATCGGACAGAGAGACCCGGGTACAGAGAGAAGAACGCTCTGTGAAAATGAAGATGAGATTGGCTGTGGCTTCCAGAAGCGAAAGAACACGCAGGGTTTCTGGCAACCACCAGAAGTGAAAAGAGAGGCACAGAGCGCATTCCGAACCAACCCTGCCACACCTTGATCTTGAACTTCCAGCCTCCAGAACTTTGAAACAATAAATGCCTGTTGCTTAAGCCACTCCATGCACAGTCCTTTGTTACCGTGACCCACCCACCGGCGTACGGCTTGAACGTCGTCTCTGCCATAACCTTTACCTGGAAAAGCCTCCCCCATCGCTGCCAGTGGAAAATCAATCGATTGATATACTGCAAATACCACACCTGCCCGCTCCGATATCTGCGGTCAGAATTAACCCATTTCCTGTCGCTGTTCTCTGTATCTGTTCTTCCACCTGAGTGACGGGGGCCACACCTGTCCCCTGGGGCTTAGCTGCAGTGCCAACCTTCAGAGCGGCTGAGAGAGAGATCTGGATCAGCTGGAGTTCCCTTTCGTACATAAAGGTGTAATTTTCTCGGATACTTTCTCACTCCCCTAGAGACAATGTGGGAGCCGCAGGAGGAAAGGGCAGAGAAGGGCAAGGCTACTCCCACGACTGTGCGTCTCGGTCAGGGACCCGAACGTACGCCCTGGAGTGGATTCCGCCAGGGGACTCCTACCACTGAGTTAACATTTTCAATGGCAACACCATAAATAATTCACTTGGGGCCCTTTCTTACAGCAGAGAATAACTCTGCAGGAAAGGCAGAACGGGATTAAAGAAGAAGAGGGGAAGCAGTCTGTTTTCCTTTGAGGCATCTAAGCCACGCTTTAATTTAGAAATCCACAGGGGCGCAAACAATGGCTGCTGGGACAGACCCAGCTGCCTGCTTTGTTCCGCCTGCTCGGCGCAGGTCCGGAGAGTCCCCAGCGAAAATGTTTCCTCTAGAAAGAAATGGAAGACCCGGCAACACTGGGCCCATTCCCCCCCTACAGCAACAGGTTAGAGCCGAGGGGCAGCCGGCCCTTCGCAGGGGCTTAGACACCCCCCAAATCTGCAGGACGCCCCCATTGCAGCCTCCTGACCACTTCCACTCACTTCCACATACTCGCCTGAGTTTCCTGACTCCTTAGAAAGGGGTCTCAAAGATGCCCTAATTCTTTTCGAATCTTCTCATTCCTCTCTCAGTCTCTTTCCAGCCTCTTCACCCACAACAGGCAAATGTGGCTTTTCTGTCCTGAGAATCTCACTCAATTAGTTGTTGGTTTTTTTTTATTTTACTTATTGATTGCAGAGAGATGGGGGTAGGGAGAGAGAGCGAGACATCCATTTGTTGTTCCACTTACTGGTGCATTCACTGTTGCTTCTTGCATGTGCCCTAACCAGGGATAGAACCCGCAATCTTGGCACATCAGGATGATGCTTTAACCAACCGAGCTACCTGGTCAGGGCCCTCATTCAATTACTTTTGTACAACCTCTTAGGTAGGACCCTGACAGGAGTCACCCGCCTTGCCACGCGGCATGAAAAAGTAAAAGAGCAACGGTCAAGAGAACTAAAGTTTTGCTCTAGATCTGCAGATAGCCTGTCCCCAAACCTCTGGATGCTGAGCAACTAGCACCCTGCACCCAGTAGGGCTTCCAGGGGGCTGTTCGGAGTGGATGAACACACCTTGCTTGGTCTTAAGCAGTTTCTTCATGTAACCAGATGGTCTCCAAGGTGCCTCCAGCTCTACTTTTTGTGATTCTGTAAGACAAGTGAGATTTCCTGGTGGGTTCAGGTGGCTGGCTGACAGGATGATGCGCGGGGACCCTCAGGTCTGCCCGGAGGTAACCCCAGTTGGCTGCAGCGTGTGAACCTTTGTGCTTCTGTGCTGTCTGCACACAGAGAGAATACCAAGGCGCATCCTGGTCCCCTGGCTAAGCACCCCTGATGGCTGAAAGAGCAGCACCTCTATTATTAAGTTGGTTACAAATAGAGAAGCTTAAAATGCCCACTCCTCTGAGAGAGGCCGCCCAGGCTTCAGGCTGCAGAGGATCCAGGTCATTACCATCCTGGCCGAAGAGGAAGGCGAGCGAAGGCAGTGCCACGTTAGGGCCCAAAGCCAGTGGGGTTAGCGAGGCTCCAGTCTGGATTACAGAGGTTCCCAGGTAAGTCTCAGCCCATTTTCAACTCTCTCGCAAAGGTACTTACATAAAGGCATCAACTTCACTTCAATGTAATTTTCTCTCTAAGTTATTATGTTGTATTGAAAACACTGACTGATGTCTTTCCAGAAGAGAGGTCAAAGTTCAATCACTCAAGAGAAAAGATCATCCCAAATGTGCCAGCCTGGGTGGGTGTCCTGCAGGCACAGAGCTGCACCCTCTCTTAGTCCCCTTGTCAACGACAGTCGTAATCTTGCTGCCGCCTGCCAGGACGGGGTGCAAAGACTAAGTGGACAGCGTGCCAAGAGAAAGCCTGGACCCAGGGACACACAGCTGGCTTCCTGATATTGTCACCTGCCCAGCCCCATGGCTCAGCATCCCTGCTCTCAGCCAAGCCATTGGGTGTCACTACAGGTCCTAGGCTTTGCTTTGATCTGAAGCAGGAGGACTTGACCAGCCTCACACTCAGCTCTCTGAGACTCAACGCAAAGCCTGTGGCACTGGGAACCCAGCATGAGCCTGGCCCTTGGCGATGCTAACTGGTCATCTGCTTGGTTCCGAAGCTTGAATCTCCCTCCCTCAATAGGTGGTCAGATTCCTATCACAGGCCCCTGGACTTTTTCATTGTCGGTAACCACCCAGAAACATCCTCACCCCCATGCCACCTGGATATGAGGCTCTGCCCAGTGCCCTGCTCGGGGAGAGGAGAGAGGAGCTAACATTTCCTGAGTGGCATGAAAGTACCTGCCATTCTCCCTTTATATCCTCATAGCGTTCATACAAGGCTGATCTAGGCCCCAGTATACAGACGAACAACAGAGAAGATACTGAAGCTTAGAGACAATAAAGGCATTTCCCAAAGTCACCTGGCTTGAAAGCTCCATAGTCTTCACACCCCACCCTGGCCTCCCAGGGACTGACACACAGCTGCGATGGCAGCGGAGCCGGGCCCTGACCTGCCAGCCGCCTCCTTGACACCCAACAACCTCCCAGCACCGCTCACCTTGGACCTGCCCCAGCTCTGTCCTCCCCCTTGCATGGGGCCCCGCACCATGGTGCCTTGACCTCATGTTGCCAACTAGCCTTTGGGTAACAGGCAAACTCCGAAGTCACATTCGATCTTGACATGGACTTGGCTGCTTCAGATCTTGCTTTGTGACACTGAGCAAGTTCCTTGGTTCCTCTGAGCCTTGGATTCCTGGTCTGGAATGTGTGGTGCTAAAGCTTATCTTGAAGAGTGGCTATGAAACAGGGAAAGCTGGCAATCGTGCTGCCTGTCTCTACCAGAACCAATAAGTAAAGACCAAGTTGGAGTCGTCACGATCTTTACTCGACAGCTGGCCATCTGAGAAGACGGCAGGTTATGTACCTTCAAAAACTGCCTTCACGTCTCATCTCAAGCCAACATTTTTATCAGGAGAAGAAAGGGTAGTTGAGGGGTTTGCAAAACAAGTTTACTGGGATTCGAGCTGCAGCCCAGCAGCAGATTTTCCTAGCACTTCTTGATCTGTGGATCAACAGTTCCTTATCTGTGTTCCCGCCCTGGACCACAACGGCCCCGATACCACCTGTCTGGCTTGCAGGCCCCCTGGGACACAAAGGTTGAATTGCTTGTTGACCTCCTGGAGTCCAGGAGGTCAGGCAGCGCAGTTCCTGGAATAACAGCACTCATCACTAAGCCTATCAACTATGACTGAAGCTAAAGTCTTGACCTCTTGAGTTCCCCTATCAGTTGTACCGGATGCAAATCTGACTACTCTTTAAAATCCTGAATTTAAATGCTTATTTCTTTGTTCCTGATTTATCCAATGGATGGACTGATGGTTTAAATATCTTTGTTTTAAAGATGAGTTAAAAAAAAACAAAAAAACTGAGATGGTCCTTGCAGAAGGTTTCACAGATGATATTGCTATAGAAATCACTCGATTGCATTGTATACAAAATAAGTGATAATAATGTCGCTCTGGCATTTACTAAGAAGGCAGCCGGTCAGCAACAAAGGCGAAGGAAATCGCGGAATTCTGTGGTACTCTGTAAGGGTAGGTCGTCACAATGCCTCTTTCAGGGGGGCCTTGCAAACACGGCTGACAATTTTCCTCAGGCTCCGTCACTGTTTTTCGTTGTTTAAAGACACACATTAATTTAAAGTCTCCTCCCATTCTTTCTGTAAATTACAGCATTCAGATGAAGTGGCAGCTGCTGTAATTAAGACACAGTTAATTGCCTATCTCCTTAATTGCAATGATAGGATTTTGACAGTTTGGTAAATAAGAATTGTTTGGTTT
Organism: Micronycteris hirsuta; assembly: GCA_004026765.1. Taxonomy (NCBI): domain Eukaryota; kingdom Metazoa; phylum Chordata; class Mammalia; order Chiroptera; family Phyllostomidae; genus Micronycteris; species Micronycteris hirsuta. The sequence goes on along the minus strand of PVJI01019448.1, from coordinate 23,708 downwards.
CCTCTGGCAATTTCAGCCTCGGCTCCCCTCACAAGTGCTGAGTCACCCAACTCCAGGACAAAGGGCTGCATCCAGGAAGAGGGGAGGGGAGAGGGAACCACGAGGTACCTGCAGTCCCCTCCCTTTCTGCCAGAACCTCCCCAACACCACCTATTCTGCTGCCCAGTAACCTCCTCCCAGGAGCTTTCTCCACATTAATCAGCCATCGCTTGAGATGACTTTAAAAAGGGAAGCCACAGAAGCAGGAGGCCTGGGTCCTGGGTCAAGGACTTCTGCTGCTAATGGGCAGAGGGGGACAGCATGCTGTCAGACAAGGAAACAGAGCCCCAGTGTAGACACACTCAGGGTCAGGGAGCTACATCCCCAGCCCATGTCTCTGACCACAGCCTCCCCACTGCACTTGGAGGCTGCCCCGCAGGGGCCGAGGAAAACGACGTTTCTAAGCAAGATCTTTGGGGCCACACAGACCTGGGTCCATGTGACAACAGGCAAGTTACTGAATGTTTCCAGGCCTCATTTGCTTCCATTGCAGAATAGATTTTGCAGCACCCACCCCCTCAGACTGTGAGAATTAAGAAAAATAATCTTGTAAAGTGCTTCAGTAACTTGGTAGTAAGAGCTCAGCAACTGGAAGTGACTTAGCAAGTAGGATTCTTGTTTCAAAGCTTATGTAAATAATTTTTTGGCATTTCTTTACTTTCCATAAGCTTAATTTTGATTACGATCCATGTTTTAGGTTTCCCTCTCAGGCGATTTTCTCTAGAGCCTTGCACTTCCCAATGATGCTGTGTCAAGGGGCAGGAGTCTAAGTGAAAAACTAGTCTCCAGCTCCATCAGAAAAACTAGGCCTGCCCTGGCTGGTGTGGCTCAATGGATTGAGTGCCAGACTGTAAACCAAAGGGTTGCTGGTTCGATTCCCAGTCTAGGGCACGTGCCTGGTTGCGGGCCAGGTCCCTAGGGCGGGTGCACAAGGGACAACCACATATTGATGTTTCTCTCCCTCTCTTTCTCCCTCACGCTCCCTCTCAAAAAATAAATAAATAAAATATCACCCCAAAAAACAAACAAAACTAGGATACAATAAGGATTACATTTAAGAAAAGAAAGAAAAACTGGACCTAATTTTCAAAGCCTCCTAGGGAGGCAAGAGAAATGTTTGCCCTTGCCTGCCGTTCCGTATGTGCAGCGAAGAAAGGGAAGAGAAATAAAAGCAGCTCACACAGTGACATTGTGCAAACGCTCGCACCCTCCCGTGTTGTTATTAGAGCTAAAATAAAAGCAAGTCTGCGGACTCCAACTGCACTGTGACAACCACGTTGTCAGTCAATCCTGGCCTCCCAGCGGCCACACTCGGCTTGGGAATTTACAAAGGATGTTGTTAGTGACAGTGACATCTGTCTCTTTCTCAGTGCCACTGGTTTTGTACTCCAATTCCTGGCCCTTCCTAAGTAACAAGTGAAGGCACATTGGTATACAGTACTTAACTTTTTTTTTTTTTTCAATAAATGAACGAAGGGGAGTAGGTGGGAAAGTCCTATTTAAAAGCAAGATTGCCCTTCAGAAAGATCCGTCTTGTCCTGCTCAGCACATATGTGGGTTTGGCTCTGCAGAGGCAGCTTAAACCAGGTACAATCTCACTGCAGTTTTGTCGAAACCAAGTCCGGAGGAGAGCAGTCAGAGTTGTTTTGGTGGCTCCATAATCATGAAGGACCAGCCTTCTGGTCCTTGAGCAGCCTTCTCAGAGTCACTCCTCCACCAACCCAATGCACGCTCCCGACCACGGTCCCAGAGCTGCTCAAATCCCAGCATTTGATCTGCGTGCGCACCCCGCAGGGAGAAGGCCACGCCTCTTTCTTTAAAGACACTTCCCAGAGACAGCACGAAACGCCTGCAGTCGCATTTACTTGGCCAGAATCAGATATAGAGCCACACACAGCCCAGCTTCCAGCCTGCCCAGGCTCACCGAACTGTGGCAGAACAGAAGGCCGTCCAGCCGGCGCTGGCAGAGCCAAACGCGAGACACTGAGAATTGTGGTGGAGAAAGGTTGGCTATTTTACTGATGAATGACACCACCCAAGAGAACAGGAAGCTAATGCTCAAAAACCTGGACTCCCCGATGGCTGAGTCACAGATTCAATAGGACAAAATCACAAGACACCGTGGATTAGAATTCAAGGTCATGCTGGGAGCTGATTGGTTGGAGGTGAGGTCAGCTGATGAGCATCCCTTCAGGTCTGGAGGACAGCTCTGAGGTCTGTTCCCATGTCCCTCTGTCCAGTCACGCGTGAAAGTAGCCAGGCGGTTGGTCCATCTTAGCGTTACCATGAGCCTGTCAGAGGTCCGACCTATGACCTTTAGTCAGGTCCCAGCTCCTGTCTCCTGCTGCCTCGGAGATTGCCGATGAAGGGGTGGGGGAAGGCTAGGTCTCTGAGCGATGCAGGCAGAGAGGGAGAACATGTCTAGAGCTGGGATTTACAACTAAATTTAACCCAGGTCATAAGGACACGGGGTTTCACAACCAGCCAACCTGGATGCCACCAGCCAATGGGCAGCCTCACACACTGATGAGTCCCAGCCCTACTTCCTCAATTCCACCTGGCCAAGGGGCAGGACAGCCAACCCAGTACCACCCAGGTCATTGACTACATATGGTGTCGTAGGAATCATCTTTATGGAAAAGGAAGTACTAGGGATTAAATCATCTGGATTATTTGCCCATGTGGTGTTTCTTTCCGCACTGATTTTTATCCTTTCCTTCCTGTGCGGCTGAGTCTTCAGAGACCAAAGGACCCTACTTTTTATAAGCCTCAAACCTGAAAGGCGTTCCCTAGCCAAACTTTCTAACCCAGAGTGCATCATAATGCCCTTTGAGTGATGTAGAGGGATCATGTCCCATAAGTCTGCAGGGTGCCTTGGCTGCATGCACATCTACCACCAGGAGGGAGCCGAAATAACCATCCTCCTCAGAAGGCAGGTTTTTTAAAGCAAGCAGGTCTCTACCCAGTGCTGCCCAGGCAGGTAACTCCAGTACAGCTGTTACCACCCGCACCTCCCCCTCCTCTCTCTCCCTGGTTGTGTTACTAAAGAGCAGGTTGCGTTTTGAATGGTCTAGAGACTGGAGCTCATGATTTCAAGAAACGTTGTGGCAAACCTTTTCTAAAGCCAAGAATTCTTTTACAAAGGGAATATTCATGCTCAAATGTGAATTATTGAAATGGTTTTAGCTCAACATTTTTTTTTTTTTCAGAAATGGGATATACCTACATTAAGGTATCTGGTTCTCTCTGAAACAAGAATAAAGCTTAAAAACTGTTGACTGGATTAGTAAGGTACTGAGTTGAGGGGGTGATGGATTTTTGTACTTATCCATTCATTCCAAAGGATGCACGGAGCACTCCCTGGATGGGAAACACTTCTCACAACAGCGAGATAGGAAAGGACTATGGGGGGAGACAGCGGCCACCAGAACAACACAGGTCTAGCACCTAGGGGGCCACCCTGAGCTGGAGAGGCAAGACACCGTGTGAAACTCCTGTCTTCTCCTCTGGGGAATCTCTAGAGCCCTGTCCAACCCTGGACCCACGTTGTCACTCCTGAAATAGTTTCTTAAATGATCGGATTAATAAATGAATTCAGAAACCAATGAACCAATGAAGAAAGGTCTTAGAAGCCACATGCAAAATACAACAGATTTAATCAAGCGTTCTCAGAGGCAGGCAATAGGCCGTGTGGAAATCAGAACAGAGAAGTTGTAGAAGCTGATATAGGACTTGAATTAGGCCCTAAAGAACAGGTGGATATTGGACTAGAGAAGGAGGCAGCAGAATTTATAGTAGGATTGGGGGGAGGATGCAAGGGAGGAAGCGGTAGGTAACCCACCTTCCTGAACTGGGAAGACCCGCTTCCTGAGGAAGCAGCAGCAATAAAGGGTTTTCAAAGTAACTCACTTACTGAAACCCTTTTCAAATTGTTCCCTCACAGCATGTGTCAAAAACAGCAGGGAAAGCGCCCCCCCAAACCTTCTCGGCAATATGGGGTCACCAGAGTGTGGCGCTCCCCAGAGGCCCAACTTCCCCCAGACCCTGAGTACAGATGCCACACCTTTAAGAGAAGGGGCCTGCAGGGCTCTGGGTCTGTATACATTCAGAAAAGCAATTGTTGCCATTTATACACCATTGGAATGCTATTCCCTGACTAGTCCTCAAATTTTCCCAAAATTACTAGATAAATACTGATAGACTCTTGAGACCTTGACTCAAATCCTGCCTCTGCCCCTTCTATGGACACATTAATTAAATGATAACTTGCTAGGTGTCACATAATTGAGGTTCTCAAGCTGATTACTAGATAATTACTGCTGTTCCATTTGATATTTTACTGGGAAGACCCAACCTCTGATTAAACAAATGTTATTTCTCTTTCCTACTGTAAAAATAGATGTCAATTTTTAAAAATGTTTTCTAAACCTGGGAAAACCTATCTCCATGAGGAAAGTTTCCCACATCTTCCTAACAGGGACCGTGTCCAAGTTTGCAGGCACAAAGGCAACATCTGTTCATAGTCTTTTTATTGGTTTGGTTTTTTTTTTTTTGCTGGTGAAGAATTTTTTTTTAAAGATTTTATTTATTTATTTTAAAGAGGGGAAGGAGGGAGAAAGACAAGGAGAGAAACATCACATTGTGGTTGCCTCTCACCCGCCCCCTGCTGGGGACCTGGCCTGCAACCTAGGCATGTGCCCTGACTGGGAATCGAACCAGCGAACCCTTTACTTCACAGTCTAGTGCTCAATCCACTGAGCCACATCAGCCGGGGCAAGTCTCTTTCTTTATAAGTCTGAAGGTGGTGTAGGGGATGGGAGACAACTTCTCAACTCCCTGAGAGGTAACTTGTCAAAGGATCCCATTTTAGCGGCTACTGAGCTTTCATTTCATTGACTTGAGTGACTCTGTGATTAAAGTCTGACCTCATCTGTACCACCACCTGAGTAACAGGATCACTAATACACCGCCAAGCAAAGGGAGCAGACCAACAAATATTTGTTGAGGGAATCAATGTATCAGAGGCACCACCGTGGGCTTTGGTGTCAGACAACTGGCTTTTTTTTTGTTGTTTACTGTCTGTGTGACCTTAAACATGTAATTCAATATCTTCTACAGATTCAGGAAAATAATGAAGAACTCTCGGGACTCTTGTGAGCATTAAATGCAATCACATACAGAGCATGTCTGTTGGGTACCAGGGGTCAGCTGAGGCCTGGTTCTTTCCCATCCCCTCTCGGCCCGGCTGTGGCTGCCCTTTTTCAAAACTGTTTTAGCTATTTTGGTGTCCTCGCATGTCCAAATAAATTTGGTTTTATTTTATTTTTAATTAAATTTACATTTAAATTTAATTTAATTAAATGACATCAGTCAATAGGATTATGTACGTTTCAAGTGTACTATTTTTAATAAACTTTAGAATAAGTTTATCTATATCTACAAAAAGTCCTGCTGGAAAGTTTTGCTGAATCAAACAACTTGGGGAGAATTGTCATTTTTGCTCTGCTGAGTCTTTCAGCCCGCAGGGTGGCGTGCCTCTCAGGTCTCCTTCGGTTCTTCTCATCAGCATTTTGCAGTTTTCGGCACAGAGTTGTACCTGTCTTGTGAGATTTATACATAATATTTCTCTTTTTTAGCTATTGTAAACAGTTGTGTTTTCAATTTTCTTTCCATTTTTTTATTAAAGCATAGAAATGTAATTTTTTTTAATCTGTTGACCTTGTATCCTGTGATCTTACAAAAAAAAACAGTTTTTAGCTTTAGGAGTCTGTTGGTAGATTCCTTAAGACTTTCTACATAGATGGTTATGTCATTCGCAAATAGGGACATTTTTCTTCCTTTCCAATTGGCCTGCCTTTTATTTCCTGTTCTTGTCTAATTGCACTGGACGGGCGTCCAGCCCTTTGTTGACTAGGAGTCGTGAGAGCGCGGTCCTTGCCGTGCTCCTCATTTCAGGAAGCAGTCGGTCTTCCCCCGTTAAGAATGATGTGAGCAGCGGGTCTTTTCAATGTCCCTCAGCAGGCTGAGAGAGTTGTTCATGGTTTGCTCAGAAATTTCCCCATAAATGGGTGAGATTTTAACAGGTTCTTGGCTATGCTACTGTATTTTATGGAATTCTGCTTTGATCCATAGTATGTTCTGTCACCACAAAAGTTGCTGAGAAAGTTGACAAAATAAATCTTACGTATTTGTTTCTGAAGTCAGTATGTTGAATACTAGCTCTGAGGAACTTCGTTGCAACGCATCTGTTACTCATTTACCCTAGTTCGCCTTCTGAATCAGTATAATACAACATCCTGTTATTAAATTTTAATTTCTGTGCCTGGGGAGTCCGACCGCAGTGGTTTTTGAGCCAGCGTTACTTAATGAAAGTGGCTGCGATTTTCCTAAATAAGAGTCATGAAAATGCCCAAATCTCCACAACCTTTTTATTTACTCAAGTTTTTCTCCCCAAGTTTTTTGTTTACTCTATTACATTTTCAGGGTTGTTTTTTTTTTTTTTTAAGGAAAATATTTAAGATTTCCTGGTCTAACTCCACATTGAATGACAGGTAGGATAAGGATACAGAGACAACTCCCATTTGCTCCAGAAGAACTTTACTTGGGACACATCTGAGGAAGAATTTTCTATTAAGGCAACTGAAAAACTTACACATTTTCAAGGAGATGAAGGTTTTGCCCTCGTGGCGCAGAGAACAGAGGTCGTGTGGGTTGGCCGTGGGCACAGAGAAGGTGGCTGGTCTAACGTGCGTTCATAGTTCTCGCATTCAGGGTTGGGGTGTGAATCTATTTTTTTCTTTTTAAATTAAATGTACTGGGATGACATAGGTTAATAAAAGCTGGCTCTTGGTGATGCTTATAGATCTATTTTTTCAGACCGACTTAAATAAAATGCCCAGACATATCTTATTGCAAACGACATTTTCTTAAGTGCTCAAGAGGTGGTAATAATCACAGAAAATAAGACTTGGCATTCCTTATCTATGTGGTAGAGGAATTCTGTAAATATGCCCAAGGATGGGTCTGTGACCATCCCCAGACAGTCTTCTGATTATTCGGGGAGCTTCGGCTTAGACCCTGTGGTCTGTTACAGGTTCCTCCGAAAATGTTCCTGTGGCGTGGCCCACGCGTGGTGAGCCGGGGCTGCGGTGCTCAGTTTCTCAGCTCTGAGCAGCCTCTCCACTCTCGAAGTCGCACTTGCTATTGTCTTTGTCAAGAGCACTCATGTCCCGAATACCTTGCATTCTGCTCCCTGGCCTGTCGTGGCTACAGGGATGCATCCTGTTGACTCAGGTTTTCGCTTCAGTTCTTTCTCCCGTTCTTTTTGTTTTCTAATCCTACCAGCGCTGAGGGCAAAAACATGTTATATAATGAACAGGCTCTACGGGATTGCCAAACAATTCTGTTCTAATGCAATCTTGTTTGACATGTTTCCAGCTGCTAGAAAAACTTAGGGGTGAGATAAAGCAGCTAAGTGGCCTGTGAGTAATGAGTCCAGTTTTCACTATAAAAGGGGGGAGTGGAAACATCCCGTGCTTCAGTCTGGTCCTCTCTCCCACCTGCTTACTGCTTCTTTCAGGTCACCCCAGTTTTACTTTGGCTGATGGCCCGGGTGCTCTGTGGTCCTTTCAATACTTTCAATATAACAATAGTAGTTAAGATAAGTGTGTCTGGAGCCAAATGGTTTCAATGCTGGTTCTCCAGTGACTTTGTACAAGTTGCTTTAGTTCTCAGTACTTCCTGTTGGCAAATGACCGGTACTAGTTCGCAAGGTTTCTGGGAGGCCAATGTGCATTAATACATGTTGCCTAATGCATAATACGTGTTCATACATAGAACCCATGATTCTCTTCTCAAAGGTGCTCTTTAGGTTCAGAACACTCACACGTACATTGTTGCCTCACTTTATCCTCCAGACAGGTACTGTGATCGTCAGGACACAGAGCAGGGGCGGTAGTCTGTTCGGGCAGTTATAACAAACCATCACAGACTGGTGGTTTATAAACCACAGGCATTTATTTCCCATGGTTCTGGAGGATGGACGTCCAAGCTCAGAGTGCCAGGGTGGACGAGTTCTGGCAAGGACCGTCCTCTCGGGTGCAGACTGCTAACTCCTATTGTGTCCTCACATGGTGGAAATAGGGCCAGGATCTCCCTTGGGTGTCCTTCATAAGGGCACTAGTCCCTTTCACGAGGGCTCCATCCTCAGGACCTAATCGCCTCTCAACAGCCCCACCTCTTAATACTCCAAAGTGAGTAGTGAAGGTGGGGGGCACTCAGTCTGTCTCAGATAGTGTGCCTCCTCATGGGACCCTGATAAAAGAACACGGAGAACAGAATCCAGCCCAGTACACCATCTGTATACACCATCACATTGGGGTTCGGGTTTCAACATATGAGTTTCAGCAGGGACGCAAACACACAGCCACAGGTCGCACGGGTCACAGTGCAATGTCTTCCTGTTTGCCACGCACACATAGATCAGAGGCTCGACTGTCTTTGTCCAGTCATGCACCACACAATGATGTTTCGGTCAGTTATGGCCTGCACACACAACGGTGGTCCCACAAGATTGTAATGGAGCTGGAAAGTTCCTACCACCTCATGACGCTGCAGCCACCATAACATCGCGGCCCAGTGCATCACTCGCCCGTTGCGATGATGCTGGTGTAAACAAACCCACCGCACTGCCTGCTGTGGAAAAGTCTAGTTCACACGTTACGGTGCAGGGTTGTGCCATCCAGGTCTGTGTAAGTTCACTCTATGACATTCGCACAACAAAATCACCTCGCCACACATTTCTCAGAACCTGTCCCTGTGGCTAAGCTGTGTGTAACTGTGTATATATAACACATACACGTTGGCCTGGCTGATGTAGCTCAGTGGATTGAGCGCAGGCTGCGAACCAAAGGGTCACCAGTTCGATTCCCACCCAGGACACTTGCCTGGGTTGCGGGCCAGGTCCCCAATGGGGGCCATGTGAGAGGCAACCACACACTGATGCTTCTTTCCCTCTCTTTCTCCCTCCTTTCCCCTCTCTTTGAAAATAAATAAATAAAATCTTTAAAAAAATACATACGCGTACTATGACATTCATAGGAAGCACAGGAGTAAAGTGTAAGTAAGTAAAAAGTAGGGTTTTCTCCCTCTTTTGTCCCCCAGGCATGCAGTTTCCCTCCCTGTTGTTGGCTCTTTCAGGCAAATATTTAGAGGGAGTGGTTTTCTGTGGGAAGTCTTCTTCTCCAGTAGATAATCATATACAATACGAAAATTTGTACCAGAAAAAATATATATTTAAGTTCAGGGTCACTATAGGAAACAGAAGGGGTTTAATATAGATAATGAGATACTCACAAAATCATTGGGAGGACAGGAGGGGCAGGCTCAAGGAAAAGCCTCCAAGCAGGTTCTAGAACATCCCCACAAACTGATTCATCACGGAAGCAGCTACTTATGCCCTAATCAGGAAGCTGCTTCCAGAACAACTGAGTTCAAGAATCTACTGCCAAAGCCACCACCACTGCCACTGCAGCCACTCATCCACACTCACAAACACGGTGCAGTTCTGCCTTCAGCGCAATTGTTTCTTGACGCCCCCAAAGCTGGAGATCAGGCAATGGAGTTCCACTGCACAAAAACACATACCATACCTTCACACCCTAGCTTGCCAGTAGAGAAAGTCAAAACAGCAAGAAATGGCCTCGATCTCATTTCCTCTTGTCACGTTTCCCTCACGTATATCTGATCAGAGGAATCTAATTCATACCAGAACTCTAGCTGCAAGGGAGTCTGGAAAATGTAGTGCTCAGCCTGAAAGCTAGTGCAACAGGAAGGTACCCTAACAAGAATGAGAATGGGGGCTAAGTGCCCAACTGGCACTGTATTTTTTATTTTTAAAGAACAGCATATCTGTATGCATTGGCTTGTGATTTCTTTTTGCTCCTTTACTAGTCTATTTCTTTCCCTAAATAGTCTAGCAGAAGCTATGGATAGATAGTCCTCCACTTTCAAGAAGGTCTTTGTAGTACTAGATAGCTCACACCTGGCAATGTATGTAAACTTGCCATGTGAACCTTTACTTTTTCCCCCTCCCCAGAATATCATTCATCATGTCTGCCATCCAGCTACGAGAATTTCTTGACCACCGCCCAGTGATCCCACCCAGGTAACATTCTCCCAGACGTAGACAGGCCCCTGGGGAATTGGAGTTGCTCACCCTGCTGCTCCGTGATTGACAGGCAGCGGCTGCCAGAGGGTTCTAGTGACATTTCTTTGGGTTTAGTAGTTAAAAATAAAAAGAAAAATCCCACATTCAAGGCAGAATCCAAGCAAACAAGCCGCTCCAAATTTTCAAAAGATTGAAGGACATTGGTTTCACTTGGGAAAGGCTTCAGTGAGAAGAATGAGGGACTCTTTCCCCTGCTTAGAATCACACAAACGGCTCCTATGCTTTTGCCATGTGCAGAGGTAACCGCTCCCACAGAAACTAGAAATGAGTTTTACTCTCTCTCCAAGTTCACCCATAGCCTAGGAATAACAAGTCCTAGGCATGTTGTATTGGCCTAAGTTCATCTTGCTGGGAGAGATTGTATAACAATCTGGAAATCCTAACCCTACCGTCCCTTCACCACCGGCTCTGGGACCTGCAGGGATTCACAAGCTATGAAACGGGCACACAGCATTGACTTTGGGGTCAGCCCCCTGCAGTCCCTTCATGGGTCTGAGCGAGCCTCATGTTTATTCTAGTATTTAGTTAACTTTAACACCATTTAGTCAACAAAGATAAGTTCTTCTGCTTCCAGAAATTACTGAAGAAGGAAGAGGGGTAAGGGAAGGATGCTTGGTTCCTAGATATTCTTAACAGTCCCCTTTCCCTCCCTGAGACCATGAGAGGAGGAAGCAGATGGGCTCCAGTGTCTCCTGATTTCTGTCTCCCACTCATATTTGTTCTATGTGTGTTTGAGGTCTGTTTTGTCCACAGTTGGGCATATTTAACTGTGGTCTCAGCTCCTGGGGAAAACGGAAACAAACTTCCCTTTATGGCTGCTGCCTGGGGCTCAGTAGAACCAAGTCAGTCCCTGGGCCTGGCCAGAGCCAGCCGGCAGGGAGCCTGGGAATTTTGGTGGAACATGTGTGACAGGCACTGAAGTCCCAAGGCTGGGCTGGATTCTGTTCTCCGTGTTCTTTCATCAGGGTCCCATGAGGAGGCACACTATCTGAGACAGACTGGGTGCCCCCCACCTTCACTACTCACTTTGGAGTAGGGTTTCATCTACTTGGGAGTAGGGTTTCTGCTTTGGCCACAATAGCGGGTCCAATCCATCAGCAAGTTCATCAAACCCGCCTCCAGCATAGATCTCCCATGGGAATGAGTTCCACCATCTCCATTGCCACCACTTGGTCCACGCCACCATGCTGACTTACACCAGCCACCACACCTGTCCTCCTGCAATCCATTCTCCGGGGCGACCTTCGTGAAATACAAATCGAATCAAAGCCACACACACACACCCCGCCCCGCCCCCTGCATAAAAACCTGCAGTCATTGTATTTTGCATAAAATCCAAACTCATTGCCAGGACCTACAAAGCCTTCCATGGGCGGAGCCTGCTGCTCTACAAAACCCCATTGTTTTTCTTCCATCTTTTCAATAGGCCATACGCTTTCATAGCTCAGGGCTTTTGGACATGTTCCCTCTCCCTGATCGCTTCCCTGCCCCCTCGTTGGCCTGCCTTGTCTTAACCAGCCACATGTCACCCGGCAGGGCTCAGCTCACTGTCAGCTGCTCACACAGCTCTTCCTTGGCTCCCACTGGCTAGAGAAGGTTCGCCTGCCCACCCCTCCTCTTCCATTATTCTCCATCTCACACCCTTTTTGGAAACAGGACACTGTGGCCATTCTCACAACTTATTTTATTTCTTGTTGGTCTCACCCACTGGAATAATAGTTAACACTCATGCAGCTCTTATTCTGTGGCAAGCACAGTGCTAAGGGCTCGTTAGTTTATTTAATCTTCCCAACAATTGTGAGGTACAGATGAGGAGGGACAACTGAGGCACAGAGTGGTTAACTGACATCCCAACATCCCACAGCCAGTAAGCAATTGGTAGCAGTAGGATTTGAACCCACCGGCCTCGCTCCCACATCTGTGCTCCTGATCCCTGCCCTTCACTACACATCCAGGTTCACTCCACTGGGGTGGGCTTGTTTGTCTCTCTCCACATCCCACCATCATAAAAATTATGACCATCTGCCTACCTGGCTGTCCCATGTGGTAGGCCCGATGCACATTTCTTAAAAAAAAATGAAAATGATTGAATCAATGAAAAAAAATCATTCTGTCATTATTTGTGGGTTTGGTTTCCTGGTGATTGACAGCCCCTGGAGAAGACCCGCCCTCCTGCAATCATTTGCACAGACATTTACCCAATCCTTCCTTACCTGCCCAACCCTGGGGCCAATACTAGGGAAAATTGAATTACAAACCAGTAGGGGCACCTAATAAAATGAATTATGAAACGGTTCGCAAGTAGTAGTGATCTCACAGAATGTCATACTAAAATCACATTAAAATTTTTCTAATGAGAATTACATTGCAGTCACAGTGACACAGCTACCTCGGGCTATTGAGGGACAAGCCCTCCGGACCGCCCCTGTGCGTATTGAATTTTGTCTGTGGCTGAGCCCAGAGCCTGCTCTGGTTACATTCGCGCTCCCAGGGGACAGGTTTGCTCTTGTCTGAACCAAACACTTCACCTCCCAGAGCCAAGCCGTCAAGGACAGGTAAATAATGTAGAGTGAAACCAGACACAGGTGGACTCCTGCGCCCACCCAAGGAAGGGACTTTCTACAGCTGATTCAAGAATCTTTTCCTTTCTTTTTCATTGAATTCATTGGGGTGACATCGGTTACTGAAATTACGTAAGTTTCCAGTGTACGGTTCTGTAGTACACCATCTGTATATTGTATTGTGTGTTCACCACCCCAAGACATGTCTCCTCCATCATATTTATCGCCCCCAGGGCCCTCTTCTACCCCCGCCCCCACCCCTGATTCAAGAACCCTGAAAGCCAAGTCCATGCTTCGATGGGAGCCAGGTCCCAGGCAAGGCTCCTGGACCAGGTCGGGAGAACCAGCACTTGCTGTTCTAGTCTGCCACTGTTTGGCCCACACCCGCGCCGCCCTGGGACAGACCGGGCACTGACAGACGTGCCAGGCTAGGCACTGCCCCTTAGAAAGCAAAAATTCTCTCCCAAAAACTTCTCTGGAAGCTTTTCCCATTTCAGGTGAAGGCCACATCGGAGAGGCTAGAAAGCCTACCCAAGGGGTTAGAGGCGAAGGGTGTCATTCTTCACCCCCCAAACCTGCTTCTCCACCCAGCCCCCCACCTGCTGAAACACACCCCACTCTCTGTTCCTGGGCCAAAACCTCCCAAGAGACTCTCCCAAGGGACTGATGGTGGGCGTGTTACCTGGCGCTGGTGAAAGGCTCTTCCATCCTCAAAACAGCTTGTGCGGACTGCTCCTAAGGAGCAGTGCCGAGGTTGCTACTGTATTCAGCCGGTGTTCGTTATGTGCACCCTACTGAAGAGTCCACGGTCCAAACGCAGCCTACTGCAGACAGCCTAGCGACCGTGAGAAGCCAGCGTCGTTCTGGAAACTCCCGTTGGAGTCTAATGGGCTGTGACGTGGCCCTGGGGTGATCATTTCCACGGCAGTGCTTCAGAAACTGGAAGGGCGCCTAAGAAAGCTAGGTGTCCCACTCAAGTGCATTCAGGAATGTCATTTGTTCCCTCTGACTGTGCCAGTTCCTCTCTCCTCTCATGACTTAACCCCCCACTGTTATTTACTACCCAGGGCTCAGTCGTGTTATCCCAACCACTGGACAGGCCCAGACAGCCTGTGGTTTTTCTGAAAAGCAGAGCTCCCTGAGGTCCTGCCTGCACACACGGACAGACTCGCCCTGCTCACAGCACTCACCTGTCATACTGTAGACAGCCAGGACTTCACTGGTCCTCACACGCTCCACTCTGATCGTCGCTCTGTGCAAGTCTTGACTTCTGAAATTGCCCTCACCTGGCATCTCTTCCCCATTCTATTTACCAGCCCAAACCCTGACACCTGACCCTCTTCTCAATCCACTGACCTTTATTCAGATCACGATTTCAACCCATGAGGAGCATGTTGAGGACAAGAACGGCTTCTGAGTTAGCTAGAACCTACCAGGGAGCACAGAGTAGGTTATATGCATTCAATACAGGAACTTTGGACTGGGCATAGTTTGTTTACGTTTCCATTTATCACCCAACACATATTGGCTAGCTACTTCATCCAAAACTATGCACTACTTTCCACTGACTCTCCCCCTTGAACTCTTATGGTACCTACCGAGGGCTCCGGATCTGTGGAAGGTCCCAAAATACCACACGTGTCACGTGTTCTATAACGTCATCCTCCCAACAATGGCCATCTTCCTGTGCCCCTTCTCCTGCGGATGGCAGCGTTCTTCCTTTGCCTGAAGCCCACGACTTGTCTTGGACAGCTCCCCTGTCCTTTCCCTCAATCCTCTCTCCCAGAGCAGCCCCACTCAGTCCTCTCCTCTGCACCTGCCTTTCCAATACAGAGCTCAGAGCATCGCCATGTCCCACCTAAATGGCTCTAATCGCCTCCTAACCAGTCTTTCCACTTACAGTCGGATTGTCCTCAACTGTTTTCCACCGCCAGCAAAAGTCTAAAATAAAAATTGTATTATTTCATTAACCTTTAAAAATACCTCCTAAGATTCCCTATCACGCACATTGGTGGTTCTCAACCTTTCAGACACAACATTCCTTTTTCTTTAAAACAAATATTCTGTTAATGTCCCTACCGCTCTTAGAAATAAAATCTGTAAATAACAGAATCGAACCTCACATCATTTTAAAATGTCCGTAGAATGCTCAACGATAATCTAAAAGGAAAAGTAATGCATCCTAAAATGAGACGTATTTCAAAACATGAGGTCTGGGCACCACCTCCCCGGATGCTCGACAGCTGCACACACCTGGCTCCCCTTCAGGTCCCGGAAACACTCCACTCCTTGCTGGTTGTGCTTCAGACCCTCCTCCCCACCCAGCCCTCCCAGGCTTCCAAGCCCATCACTGTGTTTCTTCATGGTTAGCTTCTATAATACTTAATTATTGGTTTGTTTAAAAAAAATTTTTTTTGAAAGTTTGTAAATATATCCAAAGTAGAAAAAATAGTAAAAGAAACCCCCATTTTTCAATTCCCACTTTTCAACAATTATCCCCACTGGTTTTAAATAGCATCTAATTTTTTTTCCTGATATTTTGAACCTAATATCTGTTGTGACATATTTCCATATGATTGCTGAAAAATGGATACAAAGGACCCTCCTATCAAGGAAGCCCAAAAGTATACAGCATAAGGAAGATAGTCAATAATATTTTAATAACTATGTGTGGTGTCAGTTGGGGACTAGACTTATCGGGGGAGGTCATTTCATAAATTATATGAATGTCTAATCACTATGCTATACACCTGAAAGTAATATCATATTTAATATCAACTGTAATGGAAATAAATAAATAAAAGTACATCTTGAAATAAAAAATAATTAATTAAAAGTGAGAAAAAAAAAACTCCAAGGAGCACTGTGCCAAGAAATGGGGACAAAGACTGAATATCTTTTCTTATTACACCACACCTGGTTTTCCTCTGTAAGGAACTAACTGTGATCCTTGTCTTTCCCTGCCCCTCGCCTCCTCCGCTAGGGGACTCATCGCTCATCAAGGGAAGGACGTGCAGGGCTATCTCCCTGGGCAGCTGGCAAGAGTCCATTTGGACTACAGTGTACTGACCTCTCCCAGGTGAGACACTTCTCTAAATGTTAATTTCCAAAAATTACACTAAAGTTAGAATGATACATTTTTTAAATGGGAATCACATTTTCTAATAATAATAATGAGAGCAATAGTCATTATTATTATTTAACGATACAAAAAGTTTAGAAGGGAATATACCAAATTGTTAACGACAGTTATCTGTGAGTGGTGAGATTATTGGTATTTGTATTTTTTTTGGTTTATTTTCCAGATTTTCTCTAATGAACATATATTATTCTTATAATCAGCAATAAATGTAGAATTTTATTAAATTATCTAAGAAATTTAAACACCACGAGTTTAGAGTTTCAACTTAGATAGTTAACCTTCCTGAGTCTCGGTTTCCTTCTCAGTAAAATCACGAACTTGGCCTAATGGTTTCTGCCTCGATGGATATAATTTGAACGACAACAACAAAGGTACTTTGATGTGTTCTAGTTTGCAGAGACTGGAAACCACAGTAGTTAAAAGCAGCAATTTGAGCAACTTATGGAATGTTTGATCTTGGGCAATTTTCATTCCTTCTCTGAGTCTTAGTGTTCTTATCTGTTATAAACAAAATAATTGTTATATAATTCCAGAGCCTACTGTGGTAAGCACTCAGAATATGATTGCTATTATTTTGAGTTCTTCTGGTATATTTCAAATGTCTCTTTTTCTCTTAATCGCCTTTGATATAGTCACCTCCTGATTATCCTCCATGCGAAGCCAAGGGAGCCATGGCACCTCTAAAGCAGCGTAGAGCCTAAACTGAATAGATGATCAGACTGGAAGCAGTTTTAAAGGTCATTCTGATCCAACTAGAAGAGTAAGATGCCGCGCAGGGAAGCGGCATGTCTTACCTGAGGTCCAGCTGGTTGGTGTAAAAGCAGAGACTGGAATCTTTCCACATTTTCCAACCCCCAGTTCAAAGCCCTTTGGTCCAACTCAAACGCTACATGCATACATTAAACTCTCATTAGGGTTACGTCCTCCGCCAGAGGGCAGACAAGAAAGGAGGTGACAGGCCCCACTGCCAGTCCAGCTCCACAGGGCACTGTCCACACGTGTCCTGTGGACTCCGGCAACTCCCCCAACTCCATTGCCTTGCACCCAAACGTCAGCCCTCCCACGCAGGACGGCTCAGGCAGAGGGAGCCTTGAACTACCTGCTGGATTCTGGCGAGACTTGGGCCTGCCCAAGATAAGCCATAAGGGAAAATGGAGTGCGGCCAGCAATCAATGGCTTTATTAAGCTTCTAGTTTAAGAATAACAAGGAAAAGCAAAGCCAAAAATAATTTTTTTTAAATTCAGAAAACAGAATATAATACAGCTCTTTGGACCAGTCCTAACGTCAGTTTTTGTAGGCGTAGCATAACCTGATGGGTCCCTCACGGCTTACCCTCTCCAGATACGTTCCTCTAGCAAATAGTATTCTCAGGATTAGAGTCCCTCCTTTGAGGGAAAGTCTTGTCTTCAGAAGAACACTGATGGAGAATATTCAGGTTCCCCAGAAACACCCAAGGCAAAGGCAGCCCAGCAGGATTCGATTTCACAGAAATCAGCAGGATCTGGCTCGGAATCAAGCAGCCAGCCCAGAAGTGACTGGACTGGTGGTCACACAGAACCCAAACTCACAGGGCCCTCCTGGCACGGCCATCAGGCAGCTCCTGTGGGGACCGACAGTGGGAGACGCACTTTTGTTGGAAAAGGTGTGTTGCTGCCCACCATTTAAACATACCACTCAACAGGACAAGTACCTACCAAGCATGAAATAAGGCAGAGCAGGAGGAGTGGGTGGGAACTCCTGGTGCTTCCCCATGTCTCCCCACCACAGAGCAGCCCTGCGCCACCCAGCACACCTGTCCCGTCTTGAACGGCACACCCGTGGTCCGATTATGCTCTTGCTTTTTCTGAACTTCAGTCGAGCTACTCCGTTTCTGCTAACACACTCTCTTTAAAGAATGCTCATTACCACAGAGTGTGTGCCCGAGTGTGTGAACACAGTGTGGTGTGACTAAGCTGTGTCAGGCACCCCATTTCAGTGTGATCGGTCACGGGGATGCAGTCAACTAAGACTACGTCGCACTACTGAATGATCGGATTTTCAGGTTCCTAGAACTTACCCGATATTGGATAGTTTTACAACTATAGCAGCTCACCTCCTGTGTTGTATGGTTTAAAAATACACATTTATTAAAATATGTAGAAAACATTCATCATCAAAAAATTAAAAATTGAAAAATACTCATAATGTCATCACCTGGAGATAATCATGCAGAATCTTCCAGATCTACACAAAATAGGAAGGGATAGAATTTTGAAACCCCCTTTTTTTCCAGTTTTATTGAGATGTAGTTGATATATTGCATCGTGTTAGTTTAAGGTATAAGACAATGATGTGATAAATGTACCATAATGAGTTTAGTTAATATTCAGCACCTCATAAAGTTACAAATTTTCTTTCTTGTCATGAGAAGTTGTAAGATCTACTCTCTTAGCAGCTTCTTCACCCCCCCCCCCCGTCCCACCACTGGAAACTACCATTTTATTCTCTGTTCCTGTGAGTTCAGTTCTTTTAGATTCCACATATAAGGGCAATCATACAGCATTTGTCTTTCTCTCACTTATTTCACTTAGCAGGATGCCCTCGAAGTCCATTCATGTTCTCAAAAATGGCAGAATTTTCTCTTTTCTAATGGCTGGATAGTATTTTATACGTCTGTATATATGTATATGTATATGTATATGTATATGTATATGTATATGTGTATGTGTATACACACATATACATATATCATTGACAGGTGAATGGGTAAGAAGATGTAGTATTTCTATAGCATCACTTTTAACGTTGGCACGGTATTCCTATATATGTATCATTTTCTAAATAATTTGGGGTTTTTTTTCACATGAAGTTTGTTTCCACTCTTTTCATTGCCATGGAAATATTCGATGAGCATTGTCAGAGCTGTTTTCATTGACACCCCTAATTTCCGGAGCTGCTGGGACAACACACGCACACCCCGAAGGTGTGAGCGCCCATCGCCGAGTGTCCTCAGACAAGCTGCGCGGTGGATGTGTGCTCCCACGGTGCACGGAGCTATTTCCTGTCACATCTTAGTTCTTCTTTCCTCTCCCCTTCACAGGAAGTACAGGAAGCTTCCAAGGGAGTCCACGTTCATCAAACAGCAATATGCCCCATAGTGGTTAGTCTGGTCAAAAGAAAACATTGGTTCCTTGAGGAACCGACCACAGAAAAATTTCAGTGGGAAAGGCCTTCGGGAAGATGGGGGCTACAGGGGAAGATTTGAAGCAGGTTGTCTTCTGTGACCTGCGGCTGGGAGAGGGCGGGGCTGCACAGGAGGAACGGGGACTGGAACCCACTGACTACCTGGTCAGGGTGGCCTTGCAGCTGGGAGTCTTGCCAGCACCATCCTGGTCGCCTCCTGGCTGGTTTTGGGGAATGGATTTCAGCTGATGAGAAAATGGAATGCTTTTCTTCAGCTGGGTGTTCAGCAAGCTGTTTCTATTTTCACTTAGACCGCTCACAGACTTAGCAACCCCACCTGAGAGAGAAGGTCAACGTCAGCCTCAATTAGAACAGCAGACCCTCCTTCGATATATTTGTTTTCGAAGACATTCAGCGCCTGCAGAACCGTGGTATAAAGAAACCACGTACCGAAGAGGCTACTGTCTGCCATTTTACAAGACTGGTAAGTCAGGTCACACTCTTACTCTTTGAGACCAACCTTGCCTGGGTCACCAAGAAGGTACTGCCCCGGGATGGCTGTCTCAGCGCGTCTGGGACCGGTCAAGTTCAGGGGAGGGGTATGCGTGTGTCCAGGTGCAGGAAGAATTTAGAGTAGGACTGTCAGACGCATTTTCACCGGGGGCAACATCAACCCCATGGTTGCCTTCAAAGGGCCGAATATAACTTCAACTCCTTAACAGTCAAGGAATGGTTACATTTATACAGGCCTAAAACTATTTAGGCCCTTTGAAGGCAACCACAGGGCTGATGTGGCCCCCGGTGAAAAGGAGTTTGACACCCCTGATTTAGAGGACAGTCTCAAGGGCTACTTCCTCCTCTCCTAGCTCCCTGTGCAGACTTCAAGAATGAAAATGCATAAATGTCTTTGATAGGAACCTGGCTCCAGTCTGCTCACTCCTCACATATTGTTGAGGAAACCTGATTTCCTCGTTCTCCTATTTTTAAATGGCTTTATGACCATTATTTGACGTTTGGCAACATCTTTAAAAAATTCTAAAGCCCCTATGTAGTAGTTCTTTATGCAGCAGAAGGTGCGAGAGGGCTAAGAGGCCGGGCTACCCCACGGTATGAGCCGGGGACACATAGGCACCAAGTTAAACATCTGCCCTCCTGCAGTCACGGTGCTCTGGGTTGTATTGAGTAGGACGAATCCGTTCATTGACAGACTTTCTAAATGAATGAATGAACCCCACCATTTCTGGGGCTCTCACCCTGAGACAGGTACATACTTTGTCCTCATCAAAGCTCTCTGAGCTACGCTCTCTCCCCATTTTTCAGCGGAGGACACCAGGTTACAGACAGTTAATGAACTAGCCCCAAATTAGCCTGCAATAGGCAGGAGGAACCGACTGCAGACCCAGGACATTTCAGACCCAGAATTCAGACACAGGCCAAGCTCTGCACTGGCCCTTGAAACAAGATGGCCTCTGTCACAGCTGAGTGTCACATGCACTACTATTTGGTTAGTAGGTTTCTTTAAAGTGAGTCACTTTCTATTCACAAAAAAAAAAATTAAAAAAAACTTCTAGAAGGAAGAGGAGGTTGGAAAGGAGCTTCTCTTCCTTCTTTTTCCCCTGAGAAAAGAGCTCAGCCCTGATGAATGGCTGTGCAGGACCAGGACTCTGGTCCCAAAGGGACAGCAAACAACCACAATTAGGAAGAGGGGGAACTGAACAGGACCAGGCAGATCTCGGGGAACTGAGCCAGGGATGGGGGTGGCAATAGATGAAGCTGCGTCGGGGGCCAGAAATTGCCAGATAGAGTCTGGGATACGAGGGCAAAGCTGGGTTCTGGGAGGTGGAGAAGGTTGGAGCCTGGGCAGGGAGGGAGGAGCTGGGGGCTGGGAGTTGATCATTTAGGGAAGAAGGTGCTGGAAGTGCGGGGTGGTAGCAGTTGGGGTCCCACAGGAGGCCTCAGAAGGGTGACATTCTAGGAAGCCAGGGTGGGATGTGGGCGCAGGTCACGGAGGAAAGGTGCGTGAGGCTTGGGGGAACAGAAGCTGCCGGGGGCTGGGGAGCGGGTGGAAAGGAGAGGTGGACAGGTCGAGTCAGTGGAGAGCTCCTGTCCCCACAGAACAGGCTGGGCAGTTTGTCCTTTCAACTCTGACCCAGCATGACATCCATTCCTCAAAATGGAAGAATCTAGTGCTGGTTTCCAAAGTGACAGTAAACCTTACCATTCTGATAGTTCCTCTGCTGGGAGGAAATCTTGTTAGAAAGACAGACACAAAGGGTTTCTCCCTTTGCTTATTAGAGAAGACAATTTCTACTTCTTTCCAAACCTGTAGAACCAGGTGAATGGTTAGCAAAACAGTTAAATATTCACTATCTACTATGTCCCTGGCCTGGGGCCAGGTGCCATGGGAGGAGGGAGAAGGAAGTCCAGGCTGTGACCTTGGCCCCAGGGAGCTCGTGATCTAATTGGGAAGATGTGGCAGCAGTGGGCTCATCAGAAAATGGTTAAGTACCAAGCAGGGAAGCAAAAGTTCAAGGCTAAGCTCGCTGGGGCCTACAGCACAACAGCCGGGAGAGCAGCAGGCACCAGTGGGGACTGAGCTGGGCCTTCACGGATACGATGTGCCTGGTGACGAAGAAACGGGGACACCACAGATGGGGACACGGCACCTAGAGACCCAGATACAAATAAGGATGGTGAGGTGTGGGGGGATGGGAAGCCAGGCGGACTCCAGCAATGAGGACAGGGGCCAGACTGGGCAAAGCAGGAGGAGGAAGTGGGAAGTACAAGGCAGACCGGCAGAGCGGGAGATGCCTGGAGTGGAAGAGGCACGCACAGCCAGCCCTGAAGCAGTATGAGGGGGACCACGCCAGGCCCAGACTCCAGGGGTGAGAGTCGGTGAGGTCCGCCTAGGAAACTGGCCACCATTTGGTCACTGCTAGAGCCCGTGAGGAGCTGGACACTGGGCTGGAGCTGGGGGCACAGGGACCCAGGGAGACGAGACACCTGCTGTCCCAGAGCTGGCGTTCCGGTGGCAGGTACTGAACATAACCAAGGGCATTTTAAAAAAATTAGAGATTGTAGTAGTGCTGTATAGGAAATAAGCAAGGCGATGGGCATGGCTTAGGGAGGTAAACTTTTTAAAAAATATATATATTTTATTTATTAATTTTTAGAGAGAGGAAGGGAGGGAGGAACACTAACCTCTCTCACACGCCCCTTTCATACACGCCCTGACCAGGGACCTGGCCCCCAACCGAGGCAGGTGCCCCCAAGGGAAATCGAACTGGTGACCTTTCACTTTGTGGACTGACACCCAACCGACTGAGCCACGCAGGTCGGGACAGGGAGGTAGCTGCTGATAGTGCAGTCGGAGAACCTCCCTACAATTTTAGCTGAGCCCTGGAAAAGAAGAATGAACCACACAAAGGCAAAGGGAACATTAAGTGCAGAAGCTTGAAAGCTGGAAAGGGCTTGGCTTGTTTAGGGAGAGAAAGGAGGTCAGGGTAGCCTGCTGGGTGGTCCGTGAGGGTACAAGGGCAAGATGCTGGACGCTACCCTAAGATCAAGGGGAGGGCCTTTGAGCAGAGAAATGATGTATCATCTGCACTTGAACAAGACGCCTCCGGCTGCTGGTTCAGACTCTGGAGAGGCACAGGAGCGAGCGCACCACACCCTGAGGAAGCGGTCTTGTCTTGTCGTTTAGACCAGAGATGATGGAGCTGGCGCCTCAGGGAAGATGGAAAGGAATGAATGAATTCCAAACGTATTTGGGAGGTGACAGCAGTTTGACTCGATACTAGATTTGATGTCGAGTGCATTGTTATTCCTTCATCTGTGGTCCCTCTGTAAATAACGAAAGCCTGCTGACAGGCGGTCCATGTGCAAGGGTTTGGCAACGCAAAGTGAAGCAAAAATAGACATGAAATGTCTCCATTCAGGGCGCTTCAGTGGGAGGCAGTGCAGAAACACGATCTCACCTTCCGGAAAAGCTCTGAAGGGGAGTCGATGTGTTGCTGCAGGCGCCCGGGAGAGTCTGAGGGTTTCCCTGAGGAAGCCTAGGCAAGGGCGGGGGTGGTGAAGAGCTTCCCAGAGAGCCAGCCAGCAGGCGCAAAGGCCCCGTGATCAAAGCATGACAGGTTTGAGGAACTAAAAAATAAACAAGAGCGTGCTGGCTCTGGGAACCAGCAAGGGCGGAGCAGGGTGTGGCCAGAACTGGCAAGGTCAAGGGCTGTACAGGCCATTCTCAGGTTTGGCCTCCAGTCTGAGGTTCATGGAAAACTACTGAAAGGTGTTAAGGAGGGTGGAGGTGACAGGATTAAAACTGCATGTTGAAAGATCACTCTAACTGTGGAGAAGAAACGCAGGCACAGGGGAGCAGAGTGAGGCATGGCTGAAGGCAGCGAGTCGGAAGACGTGGCAGTAGCTAGGCCAGAGGTCCTCACCCTCCGCTACATGGCTTTTAAAACCCACATGCCCAGGACATACCCAGTATCAACTCAGTGAGACTCCCCTGGGGCGGGAGGTGGGGGTAGGGCAGGCATCCGTAATTTTTAGGACTCCCCAGATTAATTCCAC
>PVJI01019447.1:0-31029 GCA_004026765.1 Micronycteris hirsuta | reverse complement strand
GACAATGGGGAGAAGAGTTTTCAGGAATCACTGTAGAGGACACATGGACAGAACTAAGGGGGAGGAGGGAGGCTGGGGGGAGGTGGGGCTGGAGGGGAAGGGAGGGGGGAGGGGAGAGGATGCAAATAACTGTAATTAGACAAAAAAAAAATGAATAAAATCCAGTTGGGTATTGGGGAGGAAAAGTTGAATGCAATTGTTACTAAAAATCCTTCAGTATTTTCCTTTGCTCTCTGGATAAATTTCAAACTCTGTGTTTATTTATTCAATCAATAAATACTTATCAAGCACCTACTGTGCTTAGAATTATTGCAGAAATGGTCCTCACTTCATGAGCTCACAGGCTAGTGGAGAAACCCAAAATGGAATGTGTGATGATATTTATGAAGGGAAAGGTAGAGGGGCTAAAGGATCATACAGTGTGGGAGAGTGTTTAACACGGGGAGGAGAGAGGGGAAGGCTGTTCAGTAGCTCTGTAATAGCATCTAACACAAGTAGCATCATTTCTTCACTTTTTATGGAGGGTGGCTGACTTAGGCTGCTGGATAAAGGGTAGGAATTTATACGTTTGGTATGATGAATGAGGTATCACAGGATAGGCAGAGTTGGCCCAAGGAAAACTGATGAAGTAGGTGGATTTCATGGACATCTTTTACTTTTCCCTGCTGAACATCCTTACCCTTCCTCCTACTTACCACATTCCAGTTCTTCCTTGGGAACCTCCTCTCTCTGATCTTGTTTCATATGGTTTGGGCACAACTGATCCCACTGCATTTCCATGGCTATGATGACTAGTTCATAGGTGGACACCTGACTCAGTTGATTCAATAAGATTTAGCCACAAGACTGGCTAAAACCACAGGGAAGGAGAGGATTTTTTTCTGTTGGGGTTACTATAGTCATAGAATGTAACCTGTGAACTATTGGCTGCAACCTGATTGCCTCCATGAGGAAAGAGACTGCCTGAGAATGAAGAAAACCCAGATGGAACAAACTGAGAGAAGGAGAAACTCTTAATTACATCATTTGAGCATCTGAGTCCAGCCATGCCTGTAGGCTTAGACTTTTCAGTTACATAGAATGGTGAAATCTTTTCTCAGTCTAAGCAAGTTTGAATTAGGGTTCTGATGATTTCAACAGAATACAGGTTTAGTCAAGCAAAGCCTTGCCTATCTGTATTTCTTCACCTGCTTCCCCCTTTTCCATTTACATCTTCCCATAGTCCATGCATCTCTTCCTTTCAGATGCGTGCTGCCTCGTGCTCAGAGCCTGGTCTTTTCCTCTTCTCACTGGGCTGCCACTACTCCATTATTTGAACATTTCTTGAGAATTCCTCTTTATCAAACCTTACTTGTCCTGAGTTCTATTTTTTCAGGTTCTTAAGAGGATACTGATCAGTCTGAAAGCCCCAAATTTCACTGATCTATTCTTCTAACTCATTTATTAGCACCTAGTGGGCCCAGGTGCTTACTTTGATTAATTGACAGGAAAGGTCTCTGCTCTCATGTAACTAACAGTCTAGGTTAGTTGCACAATAACCTACTCTCATTTTTAGATATTAATGAGTAGCGATGGTCTAACCCCAGGATTTCCAAACTATGTCCTTTGGGCCAAATACGGATTTCTGCCTGCTTTTGTTTTTGTTTTTTTAAATATTTTATTGATTATTCTATTACAATTGCTCCATTTTCCCCCCTTTATCCCCCCCATTCCCCACCCTTTAGTTTTTGTCCATGGGTCATACACATAAGTTCTTTGGCTTCTATATTTCCTATACTATTCTTAACCTCCCCCTGTCTGATTTCTATCTACCATTTATGCTACTTTTTCTCTGTACATTTTTCCTCCTCCCTCCCCCTCCCACTTCCTTGTTGATATCTCTCCATACCTTATATAAATCCCTTTAACATTTCATATAGTAAAGGCTGCGTGATGATGAACTCCTTGAACTTGACCTTATCTGAGAAGCACTTTATCTGCCCTTCCATTCTAAATGAAAGTTTTACTGGATACAGTATTCTTGGTTGTAGGTCCTTGCTTTTCATGATTTGAAATACTTCTCTCCAGCCCCTTCTTGCTTGGAAGGTCTCCTTTGAGAAATCCACTGACAGTCTTATGGGAATTCCTTTGTACGTAACTGTCTCTTTTTCTCTTGCTGCTTGTAGGATTCTCTCCTTATTTTTAATCTTGGGTAATGTAATTATGATGTGCCTTGGTGTGTTCCTCTTTGGGTCCCACTTCTTTGGGGTTCTCTGAGCTTCTTGGATTTCCTGGAAGTCTATTTCCTTTGCCAGATGTGAGAAATTCTCATTCATTACCTGTTCAAATATACGTTCAATTTCTTGGTGTTCCTCTTCTCCTTCTGGCAGCCCTATGATCCGGATGTGGGTTGTTTACAAATGTCGCAGAGGTTCCTAAGCCACTTCTCATTTTTTTGAATTCTTGTTTCTTCCTTCTGGTCCACCCCATTGGTTTGAGTCCCAGCTTCCTTTTTTTCCCTATTGGTTCCCTGTATATCTTCCCTCATTATCTTTAGCGTATCCTTCATTTGTTCATTTATTTGTGTCCACCTTTCTTCCAATTTTGTGAGCATCCTGATTACCAGTGTTTTAAACTGTGCATTTGATAGATTGGCTATGTCCTCGTCTGTTAGTTGTAATTTGTTCTGCTCTTTCATTTGGGCCATTTTCATTCTTTTTATCTCGGTACACCTGTTACTTTAATGGGTCAGAGCCTTAGGTGTTTGTCGGTGCCAGGTAACCTAGGTCGTTGTGCTGTGATGCTTCCTCTGGGGGCGGGACCTGGGAGGGAGCAATGGCGCCTGCTTCATTCACCACTGCTCCCTATCACCCTCCGCTCCCTATCACCCTCCACTCCCTAGTTCCTTACTGCCTTTTCCGTCAGTCTCGGCCCAGCTGGTTCCCACTGGCCTCTCAGGTTATGCCGGCTGTGGGCTTCACTTGTTGCTTGGGGCCGAGCTTTGGCTAGGCGTGCCTGGCTTGAGTCCCTCCCGGCAAACTGCCTCCCACTCCGCTTCTCTGCCCGGCTCTGCCCTGCTTACCAGTCTGGATGTATGTCCTCTCTGACATCCTGGGTGTTGGATTTCCCCTCAGTTCGATTCTGTCCATTCTGGTTGTTTATTTTGCTATTGAACTCGTTGTCTAATCTCTGTGGTTGTGAGCGGCAGCACAGTGTGTCCACCTATGCCTCCATCTTGGCGGAAGTCCGATTTCTGCCTGCTTTTGTAAATACAATTTTATTGGGGGCATATCCATGCCCACTTATTTACACATCATGTGTGGTGGCTTTCATGCTAGAATGGCAGAGTTGAGTAGTTGTGACAAGTGTTGCAGGGCTTGCAAAGCTGAAGTATTTGCTATCTGGCCCTTTACACAAATGTTTGCTGACCTGTGGTCTAACCTCTATTTCCTCACAAAGGTGTTTGCAGCATAAACGGGATTCCCAAGAGATCTGGTGTTTCAACTCAGTTCTTTTTAATGGTGGAGTCACACAAAGGGTAAATATGAACTCTTAGGAGTCTGGTGGTATGGCCTGAAATGCCACCCTGCAAGCACCATATTTATTCAAAGTATTCTGATTTTAAAAACTCTATACACTTTGCATTCTACTCTATCATATAGATGTTTCTTTCAATATGACAATGATGTTTCAGATTTTGCCAATAAGTTGATATGACAGGAAGGGGCTCCCTGTTGAACTCTGTGACCTTGGGTTCCATGCATGTTCCACCTTGAAAAGCATGGCCTGCATTTAGCACATGTATCTAATGTGGGGCTTTTTGAGCCATGGCTTAGAGAAGGGAAGGCTTCTCCAGGCGCCACAGCCCCTCTGCCTTCCATCAGAGGGATGGCAGCAATCAGGAAAGGCCATTGCTTCTAGGGGATTTTTGGACATAGAATCCATCCCTTCTGCCTTTTTGGAATACTGAACATTTATAAAAGTCTGAAAAAAGGGATTTTTTTGTGTATTACTTTTTTTAGTGTTTTTTTTTAAGTATTTCAGTTCTCCTAATGAAAAGAAATCATTCATTGTACTCTTTTTTATGCCCTTTCCCTAGACCAGCAATTTTCAACTAGTGTGCCACACGAATTTTTAAAACCTGCAATACCTGACTATTGAGTCAGGGACACTGGCCTCTTTTTCCTTAGATTGTCAAATGAAAGAAGAAATGACAACAGCCAACACAACAATAGCTGTCTGTTGTGAATGAAAAAAAATTATATTTGTTTTTGTCAGATTAGCAAAAAAATATAATTTTTGGTGTGCCACAGAATTTTAGTAATTTGTTTACATGTGCCATGAGATGAAAAATGTTGAAATTCACTGCTCTAGTGACCTCTCTTTGAGGTGCCCTGTTGGAACTCATTAATACATTACTTGTGGGCAGAGGATGCTTAAGGATGCATCACTGGGTTTGAGGTTATGATGAGGAATTCTTTTGTTGCCTTTATTTGTTTGGCATGTTTGGTGGGAGAAAAATTGTTCTGTGTGGTTGGAGTATTGCATTTGTTATTGATGTACAAAAAGGCATTTATTATTCACTGGGTATTGTAGATTGGTTTTACTCTTGGGGAACTGAGATGTGTTTATATTATTAGGTTGTATTTAACTCTATTGGAAAGAGAATCACTTAGCTGGATGGACCCAGCCCCTTCCTCTTGGCAGAGCAGGAATGGCAGGTAGGCTTGAGGGACTGTACCATTTAGGGATGGATATCTAATGGTTCACTAATTAAGACACTGAGTGAAGGCCCATGATGTGTGTGGTTTGTGGTGAGTGCTTCGCCTGCAGGATCTCATTGAATTAGTATTGCAGTCATTGTGAGGTGGAGTACCCACCCCTGTTTTACAGATGAAGATGTTCAAATTTACAGTCCTCAAGCAACCTAATCAAGGTCATTCAACCAAAAAACAATAATAATAATTAACATTTGCTGAACACAATATGCTAGTCACTGTTCCAAGCAACACAGAATCTTGTTTCATAGTCACAGCAGCTTTACAGAGCAGATACTGTCATTACTGTAGTGTTACAGAGCAGGAAACCGAGGCTCAAAGATGTTAGAGAACCCATTGGAGGTCACCAGACTAACAAAGGGTGAAGCTGAGATTCAATCCCAGACAGGTCAACTTCAGAGTCATTTTGTAAAAGCCTGTGCTAATACACATGACCTCGTTTGTTCGAAGTGTGGACAAATGTACACCCTCTGACACCAGGGCCCTGGCTGCCCCATTAGCACTGGCCTCCACACCCTTGGGGAAGTGGGCTGTGTTCATGTTATGGGGTTTTGTTGAACCTTCTGGCACAGGGCTCCCGCCTCCCAATTCTGAGCAGGAATTCCGTGGTGGACAAGTAGCCCCACCTCCCAGTGCTCTCAGGACACAGATGGTAGATTAGAAGGACCCATGGACTGAGAGTTTGGAGGCCCAGGTTCCAGCCTTTGGGCTGGTCCTATGCACTCCAAGTAAACTCCATACTCTCTCTGGCCAGTCATTTTGTCTGTGAAGTGAGACAGGATAAACACTTCCCCTCTGGGTCCTGTGTCTTTGTGTCTTTCATTTAACCTCTGTCCATGGTGTTGTAGGTTTTCCTGTGACATCTGTGTGAATACAGATGAAAGACACGGGACCCAGTATAGACAAGTCTCAGGATGTTAAGAGCCAGAGTCCTCTGAAAAGTGGCTTTGAGTGTCACATTTCTGTGTCCAGAGGACCTTACCCAGATGGAAGGATGGCAGGCAGGTGGAAGAGGCTGCTGGTGTGAGAGTGGCTGACAGGAAGTGGCTGTCACCCAGGCAGATCAGAATAACAACCTTCAATGTATGGAAATGCTTGCTGGGTTGGCAGAATCCCAATAACCAAAGCTCCCTTTTCCTCACTCCTAAAGGTGACTTCATTCTCCCCATGTAAGTCCCACCTCCTCTGCGCACCGTCTGAATAGTTCAGCTGTCTCTCATGTCTCCCACCTCCTGCAGTTGCTCCAATCCGTAGAGTCTCTTTGATTGGTTCCTTTGTGTTGGTTTCAAGTTGGCCTGGGGCTATCTGCTGAGTAGGCCCTCCCCATATTCCAGAAGCTCTGGGTGTGGGGTGTAAGGGAAATGCAATGGAGTTCAATGTACCTGACTCACAGTTCTGGATTTCTCCCACCCTCAACAAATATTGATTGCATTTCTACTATGTGCCAGGTGGAATTCTTGGTGCCATGATATACCACATGGCACAGATGGACACAACACTCAATGGTACACCAGGCCTTTGTTTGATTTCTTTTTTGGGGGGGAGGGCTTGGGCACTGAAATTTCTTCCAAAAGCTGAACAATCAGGCCTATATATATACACACATCTGATGGGTTTTCCAGAACATGGTCAGTGTAGACTTTCTTATCTTAGTCAGCCTTGACAAAATAAGAAATGTAAAAATGTCTTGCATAATGCAAAGGGGAAAAACATTAGCAGCTGGTATTTTTAGGGATTCTAGATCTTTTTAAAATATAATTCTTTGTTTATCCCTGAGATGGGCTGCGTGGATACACTGGCCCATTTAATCATTTGTTCACTGATACTGAGACACAAACAAGACTTCAGAAGTTCAGGAAAAAAAATGAAGTTATGATAGGATTTAGCCACTAGATGGCAATCGCAGGCTGTAAATGCTTCCCCAATTTTTGCAACAGATTTACAGAGCTTCCCTAATACTTAACTTCTTCAACCATGGTACGTTTTTAATCCGTGTTTCCAAGCACATTTCCACTTGCTGGGGAAATATTTCAGCTGATGTGGAAATGTTGAAGAACACACTAGGTCCTTTGCATTATCAACTACCAAGTTAATTCAATCAAGTAGAGTTAATTGATAATAAAGATGAAATTCACTTAGGGTTGACATTCAAATGTAATTTAAAAATGCACCTTGGTTATTAAAAAAAAATAGACATTGATTTTGCTTTATTTAAAAGCATAATAGCGTTAAAAAAGGTAAATGTGTCTCAAGAAAATTCCAGTTCCCTTTCTAAGAGTAGAGCCCATAGGTGGGGTGCAGGTGGGGCCCCAGTGATGTGTCTATACAGTGTCACTCTGCCTCTTATCCAGAGCTGACTGTGACAGGGACAGGCACAAGGTTGAAGCACTGCCATACTTCAGAGAATTTGACAGATCAGGAAATTACGGAGCCAGGGAGCTGAGTTTTTGAATGGAAAGCACCACTGATTATTCTTTATTGGTAGCTGATAATTCCCTTGTACTTCATTAATACTGAAACTCAATCCCTCCATTTCCTCTGATTGAGTCATTTTAATCAGGTTCTATCCCTGAACACCATCAGGAAACGGACTAGACTGGAATGGATTCCTATTTATTTTGGGCACATAAGAAGATAATAGGACTCAAGGATAAAACCCCAAAATGATTTATAACAAATGCCTAGCGTTCTTAGTCATTGTTTGTCAACAATATGAGGGCTGTTTGGTCCTGGACTGTTTGATCATTTTTCTGAGTTAACCACTGGGCACCCAGACTCTTCGATAGAGTTTTCCCTGATGATACTGCCTGCACGGCCAAAGAACACAGGCTGCTACTTCCCACGGTGGAGCAATCATTTTCTGAAACCATGGTTTCAGTCAGTAGAAATAAATTAAAATGGTTTGCTATCACAGAAAAAAAGGATTAATAGCTAAATCAATGGTTCTCAATTAGGGGTGCTTTTGCCTTCCACTCCCAGGGGACGTTTGGCAATGCCTGCTGACATTTTTTTTTTTTTTATTGGTTGTCACAAGATGGGATGGGGATAATATGGGCATCTACTCAGCTTTTGCTCTCTTCTCCCCTTTATAACTTTTGAGACCCTTTTAGAACATTTGAGAATCCAGGGTTGTTGCTAAACATCCTACAATGCACAGGATGAGAAATAACTGGTCCCAAATGTCAGGAGTGCTGAGGCTGAGACACCTTGGCCCCAAATTTTTCAACTTCAACCAGTGGGCTGGACATTTTAGGTACTTCTGGGACATAGTAAGAGGATGGATGGGCTGTTTTGACTGGGTAAGGTGCTATGTTTAGTCCTTGAATCTCTACCCTCCAGCTCTCGCTCCCCCTCTCCATGCCAGTATATTTGCATACTCTTCCCAGCTCCAGCTGTTTGAGAATTGCATCAGACTATCCATCTGTCTCCAGAAAAAAAGAATTCAAAAATGCAAATGACTTATTCTCAGCTAAGTACACAGCTGTGCAAAGAACCATTTAAACCATGGCTGGTAACAGTTTTTTTTTTTTTTTAAGAAAACTATTTCAAAATTTCTCCAGCTTCTTAAAGAGTTCCTTTAAAAAATCCTATGGTTGGGTTAAGAGATAAAGTTGCCCATCTCTCTTTAAACGAACTTGCTTCCTACTTTACTGAGAATTTGGAAATTCCCAGAGACAGATTTGTCTAATTTCTTTCTTCTGTATTTTCAAGTTCCTTCCCATTCCATAGGGCAAGTAACCCAATAATGGTTCTAAGTCTCAGTTTTTATTAGTCAATGGGGATGATAACACCTTCTTCACAGGGTGTTCTGAGGTGTGTGTGCACTAGTGCCTAGCTCAGGATAACCCTTCCTCTCTGGCTTCCTCTCCATGAATTGGGTTGGCTTCCAGCAGACATACCTCTGGTACATGAATGTGCCCTCCTGGCCCCCTCTGACTTGTCCGGGCTGAGCACCTGACCAGGCTGAGCCCACCAGATTCCCTTCTTCTGAGCACTCTTGTTCCAGCTTTTATGTTGTCCCTTCTAAATGAACTTGTTTAAGTTCTCTCTCCTTGGTTTAATTTTCAAGGCTATTTTCCACCTTGACTTAACCAATATTTATAGATTTTATTCTCTTTTCCTCCTATTATATCCTTTTAGAACCTACCTTCTCCACACGGCCCTGCACCTCTGAGACTGTAGGCATTGGTGAGCAGGGCTTCCTTTGCTGGAATGCCCTTCCTGCCAACCCTGCACTTGCAAATAGTCAAATTCAAGGCCATTTCAAAAGCCATCTCCTCCTGGAGAATTCTTCCCCCCCACTAAAAGAAGAAACCTACAGTTCTTCTCAGAAAGGAATCCTTTCTATTTTATATTTATTATTAACATACACGACTGATTTCCCCATGAGTGTGCATGCGTCCTAGGGGCAATGGTTTGCTTTTCTTTTTCTATTCTTTGGCATCTAGTAGCATTGTTTCAGAATAAACTGTAGATACTCAATTAAACTTATGAAATTAAGAATTATTCATTCTATTTATTTGTGGCCTGGGAACTTCTTCAACAGCTGTCACTTTATGTATTTAAGACTGTAATAAAATGCTGATGTATATACACATAAAATTCAGAGAAAAGTAAGAGACTATTTCAAATGTTTCCTTCCCCATGGAGCTTTCTTTGGTTTTCCCATCAGGAATTAACAATTTCATTTGATATTTTGTTCAGTTAGTTCAGGAGACAAAGCCATTTGCGGAGGAAAAGGTTTTTTTGTCATGACTAGCCATAGAATATCACTAATTAAATGTTTCTCATTCACTTAAATTTGCAAGCTGTCATGGAAAGATTTACTAAGCAGAAAAGAAACCATGGAATGTTCTAGAAAGAACTTGGAATGTTCTAGAATGAATGTTAACCAGAGAAATTCAGAGTACAGGTAAACAATTTAACAAATAGATACTCGATTCTTGAGATGCAGACCTCATATCCTGGAGATGGTTTAAGTGGCACAAAGATGAGACGTTAAATGGCTGTGTGAGACAGTCATTCTCTTTCATTCCTTCTGTTTGCCTCAGGTTGACATTTGGACCTTCCTTTTTGAGTGAATAGAATCCAGCTAGAATTTACTAACATTTTGTTTTCACTGAAGTTGTTTTTATGGCAAGTGTTTACCATCAGACAGAAAAAAATCCCTTTAAAATCCAAATTTAAAAATAAAAGTAGATTGAAAAAATATGTAAAACAAGTAATAGTACTGATGGTGTGCAGGTATGGTATGAGGGTGGTCGGGAATGGCTGAAGGTTTAGAAAGCTGTAGCTCATACTGTATACTGTAGATTTAACTGCAGTAAATGTTAAAAATATCTCAGATTTGAAAAAGGGAGGGTGACTTACAAGTAGATATATGTCCTAATTCTTCTCGAAGCCATATTTGGAATAGGTTTTTCTTTGAAGATTCATCATTAAAATGTATACATGAGGATTTATTTTTACATAATGTTAAGTCCTTAATTCTTCTGAATCATTTCTAGGTTATATTCCAGTTGTGTGTGTGTGTGTGCGCGCGCGTCCTGCTCTCCACAAAACAGCAAACAGTGTCACATTCTGATTCTGATGAATCATGCAAAGCCCTGTCAAATCCAATTATTCTGTGTAATCCATTCAGTTAGTTTTAATTTGTAACTGAGTTTAATTTTGAGGGAAAAAATAAATCTCTCTTTTTAATTTTCTAGTGCCTTAGTTTTATCCAGCTTTGCAAATTGTACTTATGGCCTGTCTATAAAAATAAACCTAAATGTAAATTATGATTTAAATCCCCATAGGCAAGCTGTTCTGTCTTATTTGTTAGAAAGCAAATAAGACCTACTTTATGGCCTATTTACTGAACTGAAAATTTTAAACCAAGGGATTTAAAAGACATCAATCATATTGATATCATAACTACAGAAATTACTAAACAGAGTAATGCTCTCAGGATAATCTAAGAATCTTTAAAAAACATTATCTGATGTTTTTCTTTTAAATTATATGGTAATATAAAATTCAAAAATGCACATACACACATTATTTATGTTCACTATTTAAGCTGTTGTTTAACTAATCTATAGAGTCAAAAGACTAACCTGCACTCCCCACCCCCCGCCCTCCCCTGGTAATTTAGTTTTGATCACCAGCATGCATTTATTCTCTTCACCTTTCACCTGGACTGTGCCACATCAATGTTTTAAAAACGAGAGGGATGAAATAGGATTCCTCCTCTCCTCAAAATGCCATTATTATTTGATGTTTCAAATAGGTGCCACTTCAAATTGTCATGTGAAATTGTAATTGAGAAGTCCCAGGTAAGCAACATGTTCATAAATCAGTTTATCTGCTCCTTGCCTTGAGGAAGTTTCTGCAGGGACAATTTCTTATGCTAATGTCTAAATATTTAGGTTTTCTCTACTGTAGGTGAAGTAGAGTGGTTCCTCCTTCTCTCTTCAGATTCACAAATAAGGAAGAAACCAATGAGGAAGGTGTTCTGTTGTGTGACTTATTCCCATGGGCATAACCAGATTGGAAAGAAATGTTCCCTTCTGTGCAGAGGAGTAAAGCATTGGACTGGTTCCTGCCATGACAACAGAGGAGAAAGCAGAGAATGCTCTGAGCTGCATCCACTCCCTCGGGGCCATGACTCAGCTACTGCAAGCTGCAGATTATATGCACTTCCCCAAGCATGTCAACCATCAAGCAGTCATTTTCTTTCAGGCAAAAAAAGCACAAGAGAATGAGAGATCTTAATAGAGGGACACTCTTGAATCTTCTATATTTCGTTAAATTTTGTATATGTGCAAAATTTAGTAACTAACTACTAGCCACATGCTTCATACTGATGGTGACATTCCAGGCATGGTGACAAATGAATGGTGACAACCCGCTATTCTGCAGCTCAGGAAATAGCACCTCAACTGTCTGGTTGCTCAAAATCCAAACCTGGATGCTACTCCGGATTCCTCTCTCATCCCCACTACACACACACTTAATTCAACCATAACGTTCTTCAAAACATATCTACTTTTCTTCATTGTCAATACAGCCTAAGCCACCATCACCTCCTACTTGGACAGTGGCAGTAGCTCCTTACTAGGCTCCTTTATGCTCTCCTAAAGAAAAAGAAATACATGAAATTTTTTCCAGATAAGTGTTTAAAATAATAGCTTGATTAAAGTATTATATAATTTACATGCCATGAAATTTATCTTAAGTACACACTTCAAAAATTCTTAGTAAATTTGCAACATTGCACAACCACAACTATAATCCGATTTTAGAATGTAACATTCACCCCAAAAGAGCCCCTGTGCCTGTTTGCAGCCCATCACACTTGTACCTGCAATCCTAGGCAACCACTAATCTGCTTTCTGTCTCCACAGATTGGTCTTTTCTGGACATTCATGTAAATAGGATCATGTACTGTAATATGTGGTCTTTGGCATTGAACTTTCTTGTAATGTTTTTGAGGCTTATCGGTGTTGTAGTATGCATTAGTATTTCATTCCGTTTTATTGCCATATCCGTAATTCTGAAGCATAATAATTAAACAAACACCAGGAAGCCATCACTCAACTTTAAATTAGAATATTATACAGCGACTTAGTGCTCTGCTTCTCCCTCCAGTCCATCACCCATTTACTACCTGACATGATGGTCGCCCTTTGCTTACAACTTTCTGATGAATTCCTGTGACCGTTAATATTAAACCCAAAGTCCTTTGAGTCCTTTCATAGTCCTCAAGGCTCTACCTGATCCTTGCTTCTCTCTCTTACTACTTTGCTCTTACTCATATACTCCAGACACAATGTTTTCCTTTCTGCCCTTTGAATATCACAAGATATTCCCACCCCTCTTTTACTTAAATGTTCTTCTGCTTGATCTGCATGTGACTGGTCCTTGCCATAGTCTCAATTCCAAACCCTCAGGGAGGGATTTCCTGACAAGCCAATCTATAGGGAATTTCTCCCCAGCCAGTCATTACCCATCATATCACTCTGTTAAATTGTTCATAGTACTCACTGCTGTCTTTAATAATCTTATTTGCTTACATATTTTTTGTTAACTTCCACTAGAACATAGGTTCCCTGAGGGAAGAGCCTGTGTCTCTCTTGTTCATTGTTTTATGCCTTTTGCCTCGAGCATTGTCTAATTCATATTTTATATGAACTACTATTTATTTAATGAATAAGGAAATGGGTAAGAGTCAGGACATGGAATAAAGAGGTAAAATCAGGGTGCAAAATGGATCTGGAGATCTGAAACAGCAGGCAGTAGAGTGCACCAAACCACAGTTGTTGTTGAACTGGCAATATTTTTGGATCTGTGCTTTCCCATTTTCTTTTAAAGAAGTATTCCTATGAAAAAATTAATCACTTGTCTCTCGATTAGGTGTAACCTCATGCAGAGAAAGTATGTACTTCTGATCTGCACTTTGGGTCTACAAACTCAGTGCAAATATTGCTGGTTTTGAGTCTTGTGTGATTTAACCCTACTTTTAAAGATTTTATTTATTTATTTTTAGAGAGAGGAGAAGGGAGGGAGAAAGAGAGGGAGAAAGCAATGTATGGTTGCCTCTCATATGGCCCTCACTGGGGACCTGGCCTGCAACCCAGGCATGTGCCCTGACTGGGAATCGAACCGGGACCCTTTGGTTCCCAGCCTGCGTTCAATCCACTGAGCTACACCAGCCGGGCTAACCCTACTTTTTAACAAGGTGTTTGATGTCAGTTTTAAGAGACTTGTGGTTTCAATCACCTTGGCAACCTAGGTCTAGAATTAAGCCCTAGTAAAGTGTCCTCAAGGTAATGTAGGTTTCTTAGGTTCTGAATATTTTCCATTTCAAATATGGGTCAAAACTTTTTCTTAGTTTACTTACTAAAAAGAGATGATAATAATAGCCAAAAGGAGAATCCTTTTCTTTCTCTCTCCCTCTCCCTCATTTTTACGAATTATTTTTATATTTGTTTTTTATTTTTATATATAATAATTTTCCTAGGCCCTAGACAAAGTTTAGGTATTAAGTAATGAAGGTGGTAGCTGATCTTAGGTTACTTTAGTTAAAGTCACTGGCATTAATCTTAGTCCTTGGACTTGGTTGGCAAATCCATTTTCACTGAACTTAGCATGTAAAATATGGACATGATGTCCTGATCCCTGGCAGGTTAAAGATACTGGGAAAGGATTAACAAACAATTTAAGAAAAGGTCTTAAATTGTTACTAATTATTGCAAAAAAACCTAGAAAATTCCTACAATGAATTGTGTTAATTTCATGGTCTCTCACTATGTATTTTAATCCATGACTTTGTTTTCTCCTGATGCTTTAAACAACCAAGATCCTGCACAAATAAATATAACTAAATATAACTAAGATGTTAATTATTCTCACCTCAATGTACAAACAGCAAAATGTAATCTGTTTGCTTAGTTACATGAAGTATCACTCTGCTATTTATACAATAATTCTAATTGTGAAGCTTTTCATGTATCCAGACAAATGGAGCAAACTGAGATTGTTCAACGAGGCTGGAGAATGACCTTCATCTGAGTACAATGACTTGCTTGCTGTTTGTATACAAACAACAGAGCTGCATCCTAATTCCAGGCTCAAGTTTAAAAGCAAAAACAAATCCTCTGAGGCTACCAGAGACAAAGACAGCATCCTGATGGTGAAAGATAAAGACTTGTGGGCTTCCCACAACTAAATCAGTGAGTGACTATCAGCCATGTACTTTCCCTCAGGGTGACAGAAGTCACTCAAACAGGGCAACCAACTGTGCAAGTCTGCCATAGAACACAGGACTTTCAGGGTTAAAACTGGAATATCCTGGACACACTGGGATGAGCTGGTCACTCTAGTCACAAACACAAAGGAAATAACTAGTTGTGAACTAATAATACTGGTTCTAGGAATTTCTCCAAAGGAACAATCATAGATGAGTACAAAGATTTCCACAAAATGTTATCTATCACGTGCATACATCTGTGGGTGAGTGTGTACACATATTCAGAGATACAGAAAAGCAAACTGGAAAACACCAAAACATTTAATCATTATTGCCAGGTATTGTGATCATGAGTAATATTTAATTTTTCTTTAACATTCTCTCAATTTTGGCAACTTTTTTTTATCAGGAACATCAAATCTGATTTTAAATACTAGCCAATAATAAGACCAAGCACAGTACTTGACACAAAATAGATACTAAAAGAAAATATTATTTGAAGTAGAGGCATAAAATACATATTTCCCACCCAGAGTTTTCAGCAGCTGCATCTGTTAGGAGAGTCCTGGGTCTAAGATTCCATTGCAAAGTTGGACTCAAGCCTGATTTACTTAAATGTAATTAAACATTTTCCTCATGAAAGACTTTTAGTACCCAACACTTCCATTACCTACAGAGAACCACTCACTCACACAGTGAGATTGGACCCATTGTAGGTTAGCTCTTGAGATCCTTTCACATTAATACTGCTCTACCAGCAGCAAGCATTATAAGCACAGCACACTCTGACTTTTAGAACAAGCAGGAAATGAAACCTTCAGGGGGAAGTGAATGTGTTAATTTTCTTTTTCTGGTTTGGTGTCAGTGTCACCTAGTGTCAGTATGTAACAGTCTGTAAAAAAAACACATCTTTGCTAATGTGGGGAAAGAACAAATTTGGTACAGCTGTAGAGTAATCCTTGTGGGAAATAAAAGACTCAGCTAGAGAACTGACTGTCCCAGTTCCCAGCTGCACATCCATTACCCACAAGGTTGTAAGAGATGCTGGCTGGCTTCAACTCACTCAAGGTCATTCACGAAGACACTGGAACTATGAGTTGCAAATTGGCAAGCAGTGCGTGCAAAGCAAGGCTTGGTGGTAATAAACAATCACAAACTCATGAGAGAAGGGCCAAATGTTGTCCAGGGCTAGAATGCAACCTCCAGAGGGCATAGTACTCTCTTTGAAAAAGAGTAGAAAATGGAAATAAGGAGAGTCTTGGCTCTAGGTCCCAATGTATTTTGAACTTGACTCTTTCACTCCCCTTACCCTGCTACCGACAGCCACTATCATCTGCCAAAGGACAACAACAGCCTTCCAGCTGGTGTCCCAGCTTCCACAGCTGCCCATGCCTGTAAAGCCATTCAGATTAGAGCAGCCAGATGGAATTTTTAAAGACATAAATAAAATACCATCAGGTTATTCCTGGGCTTAAAATTCAACCTTCATACCTTGGACTCCAGACCCTGGGATCTGGCCTCATTGACTCCCTTCCATCCCCTTCCCCTCTCAGTCTGCTCACTCTGCTCCAGCCCCCGAACATGCCACCCTCCTTATCACAGGGTCTCTGAACTCTCCATTTTCTCTGTCCAGCATATGCTTTGCCCAACTGGTTCCTTCTTGTTCAATTGTCCCTTCTTGGGGACACTTTCTGATCAACTTAATGTAAACAGTTTCTACTTCCCAACTTGATTAGTTTTCACTGAATCACAGCGGAGCTGGAAGAGCCCTGAACCTACACATCGGCTGAATGCACTGAGGGTTACAAGCAAATATTTGGCTAAAGTATTGACATCATTGAATAAGTTTCTGGAATACAAGATTCAAATAAAATTGTTAACAATTTAGTTATTATTATAACTTTATTATAAAATTTTAATAATCAAAATTTAAACTTTTGCTATTACAGTGTAATAATTTCTTAGCACTATCAACTAAAAACTTCCCCCTGGTGCCTTTATAGGACACATTTAGGATAGACAGCAAATAGATGTTTATTTTGCCTTGAGGGTTGGTGGAGGACTGAAATATTTTTGGGTCAGCTCTGCAGTGTGGAGAACTGTTAACTGTGACAGCAAGTTATTAAGCTTTCCTTCCTTTCAGATAGGCAAGGATTAAGGAAAGCTTTATCTTATTTCATTTAATGTGATGAATGTTACTGACCAAATGGGTCTACAACGATTAGAATTCTAACGTAGCCTAATCTTTATTTTTCTGCCTTGAATTATTATTTAATTTTTATAAAGATTTCTTGGTTCAAAAAGGATATAATATTCATTCTAAAGATATCAAATTACATTCTTTTAATATTCATCTACTTATTTAACTGTTTGAAAATCTTGTTTTTGTCATATAAAATAAGCAGTTTTATATGGTCAATTATTACATGTGTTAACATTTTGATAAATACATATATATTTATATTTATAATCCTACTGACTGATAAGATTCCAACATATAAAGCACATATAAAGATTTTGACTTCAAAATGCATTTGAAATGCTCACTGGCATTTCAAAATGAATATTCAGATATTAACAACAAGGAAGAATGACATACCTTGCTTGTTTATAGACATTTGTCACACAGATTGGCTATGATGCCATACATGACTTTGAAATAACATTTGACTATTAGGCTTTCCAAAGGCAAGGTTGAAGCTGTATAACAAATTGTCACTGAATTGTGAGACCAAAGCCAAACTCGAATGCACATTTACACAGTGATTTAAAAATGGTCTCATCTAATGTTTGTCTGTCCTATTAGATTGTGGGTGTCAGAGTA
Source organism: Micronycteris hirsuta (assembly GCA_004026765.1). Classification (NCBI taxonomy): domain Eukaryota; kingdom Metazoa; phylum Chordata; class Mammalia; order Chiroptera; family Phyllostomidae; genus Micronycteris; species Micronycteris hirsuta. Next base: position 13,715 of record PVJI01019447.1, on the reverse strand, counting down.
GCAGGATTTTTGCTTCTTCTGTTCCTGCTCTATCCCCAGCACCTTGCACAGTGTTTACATATCATAGCGACTCCCACAGATGAGAAAGAGGAAGGACTGATTGAATGAATGGAGTGAATAGCATCTTGTGTTCCTCTCTCCACAAGCTGATCGTCACTCTGATTTACATGCATTTGTGGGATCAGGAGGCAGCAGACCCTTGAGATGAATTCTGATCACAAACAACCAAAGGCGCACAATGCGTTCTTCTAGAGGCTGCCATTTATGGAGAATAGGCTGGTTTTGAGATTTGTTCTGTTTGGGGTCTCTTTAAAGAAGGAAAGTGAGAAGGAGAGAGAAGCATTTTCCAGATCTCAAGCCTCGATACATTCAATGCAATAGGAAATCACCTAGTTTTGTACTTGGAGTAGAGATTGTTTGCATGATTTGACCCACAAAGAGAAAAACACTGAAAACACAAGGCAGGGCAGAACTGGAACTTCAGACACTGAGATTCCTGACTCCAATTCCTCTTTCCTAATAATCCTCAAACATTGATATTGCAATGCAATTGTGCTTCTTGATATGTAAAGAAATGGTAGACAAGAGCTCTCTTTTTATTCCTTTTATCTCTTCAGTAAATTTACCAAAGAAAAAACCTTAAAACAATAAAACCCTGCCTTAATTAGATTACATGACAGCCTGTTGGCTAAATGTCAAGATACCCCAAATTTATATAGATTAGTTTAGTTTGTGATGCACCTAGCGATTTCTTGGTGTTCATATGCATGAGTGGGTACTTCATTCACTGCTTGAAAAGTGACAGCGGTCTGGTAGCAGTAAGAACTCATACAGTGGGGTCACTCTATTTTTCAGTCATTTCTGTTCTTTCAAATATTGAACACTCATTTAAAGGGAAAAATCTCTGCTTATTATGTCATTATAATCATCAGTATCCTAAAGAGGTTTTGAAGCCCATCAAATGGGCCTCTTTTTTATTTTATTTTTTATGCAAAGGGATAAATACTTTAATTTCTTTTATTTATTTATTAAATTGTTTGGGTGACATTGGTTAATAGATTATGTAGGTTTCAAGTGTACATTTCTATGATACACAATCAGTATACTGTATTGTGTGCCCACCACCCAAAGTCAAATAATCTTCTGTCATCATGTATTTGACCTCCTTTACCCTTTACTACCTCCCACTCCCTCCCCTCTGGTAACCACCACGCTTTTGTCTGTGTCTATGAGTTTCAGTTTTACATCCCACATATGAGTGAAATCATGTGGTTCTTAGCTTTTTCTGACTTATTTTGCTTAGCATAATAGTCCTGGGGTCCATCCATGGGACAAATGGCAGTATTTCATCTTTTCTTATTTCTGAGTAGTATTCCATAGCACGTGCCTGCTTTTTGGTTTCTCCCAGAGCCTTTCACTATTAGCCATTAAGGCTTAGCGTTGAGTCAATTAAGTATAATTGGCTCAAATTGGATAACTAGCCATCTAATACATGTAAGGCATTATAAGAAAATTAGCCTGAAACATAGATTTTTCCAAGTGCAAGTGAGAAATCTACATATAAATGAACGCATTTCATGGGAAACTGTTAAAGGGCATCCAATTGAGAGATCAAATATCTTAAGCTTCTTTACTTCACACCACCTGACTTTGACGGCCTATACTGATTTCCTTTTTAACTGGGCTCCACTGATGGCAACAATAATTATAAAGAAAAGAGTAACAGGTCTTATATTTGTGCCAGGTGCTTTGCATATACAATTAAATGTGAATCCTCATCAACAAGCCTGTATGTATCCTTCACGAAGAAACTGAGTTTCTGAAAGATTCAGTAACTTACCCAATGTAACAATGTCAGTGGCAAACCTGGGATCCAAACTAGGGGTTGTCTCACCCAAAGCTTTTGCGCCGATGCTTATGCTAAACTCTGTCTTCCATAGAATCACTAAAATGTTTCCAAGTAGGTCCCAACTATAAAAGCCTCCATGAAATAACTGTTCCACCCCAAATCCTCTGAACCAGAAATTATGGTAGAGGGAGCTTTTAAGTCTTTACAAAGGAACCCTGGGGAATTTCGAAGGACTCCAGAATTTAAGCACCAGAGCTCTGGAAATTTCCAAACACCCTGATGATTGGTCTTATGCCAAGAAGAGCATCTGTCTTCCCTGGAGGCCCCACACTCACCTGCCTCCCTGCAGTGAATTCAGCTCTATAGCACAGCACAGGGGATTTTGCTCAAAACAAATAAGGCACTTACCAACACATAGCAAGTATTATCTCAGCAGTGCTCTAACCTCTTTTGAACAAAGGCTCAGATCCAGAAAGAAGTTGAAAGAATGGGTTTGTGGGGATCCTGGCTGTAGAGGGGCTGGATGCTGTGTGTATTGAGACTCGGGATGAAGGCTCAGGGAGGACACTACCCTTTTCCATTCCTGCTCTCGTAGCACCCAGTGGATACCAGCCCACACTGAGGGTCTGTCCTCCAGCCTTTTGGCAGTAGTAGCCTTTACCTTCAGGCAGACTTGATGATTTGCTGTGCATGTGGTTGGAGTCATAAAGCCTGGATTTGAGGAGTTGTAGGATTTTAGGCAGACTTCTAGCTTCTCTGAGCTTTTTCTTTATATGTAAAGAGGGGATAATGGTTATCTATTTCTTAAGAGTACTATGTAGGCTTTAGTGAGATTATAGTGGGGTTTTGGCAATTAATTACATTTCTTGAGTGGTTATGATATGCTGTTCATTGAACTCTGCCCTTAGCATGGATCATATCATTTTTCAACACCAATACCACAGGGCCAGTTATATTGTTGTCTCCTTTTCAAATGTGAGGAAACTGAGAATCCACTTGCTTGAGGTCATCCAGCTGGTGAGTGGTGAAGCTGGGATTTGAACTAGGTCTGTTAGATTCAACCATAGGGTACCAGCTAGCTCAGTGCCTAGCATCTAGATTTCAATAAATGGTTAGGGCAATTGTTATTGATGCTGATTTGCGTGAAGAAGGATGATGATCACTGTCATTAGTGGCTCTCCTGGAATTTCATTAGCACATTGAGGGCAGGGGCCACCTCTGACTCATCTTTGCAGACTCACCTATGCAGCACCTAACAGTGCTGCTGGATATGGGTTGAATGATGCCTGCTGAGCTGAGTGCCTACATTGAGATGAACATCTGTGCTAGTCCTAATGAGTGACAGCACATTCATCACCATTTAAACAGGGCCAGTGATTTAACCCACACAAAAAACTGAGTTTATGGAAAGGAAATGAGCCCTATTAGATAGTTTTGCTGAATAGTCAATAGTAATCAAATTACCTTCTTTTAGTGGTGTAATTTCTTTCAGAAAGATAGGGTAGCAGGGTCAGTTAAAAGTACAGGCTTTGGTTTTGACTCCTGGCTCAGCTATTTATTATCTGTGCAATTTTGACCAAATCACTTACCCTCTCTAAACCTCAGTAAAATAGGAATAACAATAGTACCTATCTTAGAGGTTTTTGTAGGGCATCAAATGAGACAGTGACTATGAAATACTTAGTACAGGACCTGGCCCAAAGTGTTAAATCAATGTTAGTAATTACTATTTTAGTCCCAGGTCACTTTTTCTTTTCCATCTCTTCCTTCTCCCTCCAAACAAGAATAAAGCCATGGTAATAATCATGAACATAATTAGTATGTGACAAACACTCTTTTGGGTGTTTTAGATATGTTAATTTAATTTTCACAAGAATGTAGAAAATTTGGCACAAATAGTTAAGTAACATGCCCAAAGTCACATAGCTGAGACATGGACCCAGTGCTGTGGCTTCCTATTCCAGGCTTTGGTCCATGACACCAGACTGCTTCCATGCACCAAAGAATCTAATCCAAGCCTTCCCGTTTTCTTATTAGTGAGAATGTGGAGTTTCTGGGTTGCATCCCATTATTACAGGTAAGTAACTATATGACCCTCCTTTCCAGATCCTCTCTGATCACTAAGTAATAAGTAGAGTGCTTTTTCACACTCGGGGAGAAATGAATTGGATTTCCATTTCCATGTGCAATAAGATTGGTTCTCAGATTACTCAGTATGAGTTATTTTTTTTAAAGTATTTTTTTAAGATTTTATTTATTTATTTTAGAGAGAGGGGAAGGGAGGGAGACAGAGACAGAGAGAAACAGTAATGTATGGTTGCTTCTCACAAGGCCCTCACTGGGGACTGGCCCGCAACCCAGGCATGTGCCCTGACTGGGAATCGAACCGGGACCCTTTGGTTCCCAGCCCGCGCTCAATCCGCTGAGCTACACCAGCCAGGGCGTACTCAGTATGAGTTATAATTGGCAAGTAAACTCAGGCAAGGTATTCAAGAACTAAATCAGAAAGGCAGTGGACCCAGTGTCAGTTCTTAGAGGGCCATTAAAAAACACATACCTGTGTTATGCCTACCTAACATTGGATGAGTCATGAAATCAGAACTTTCAAGGATTTCTCACATTTAGACAGAGCTTTATGGTCTGAATGTCAAACTCCAGCCACCACATGATCATCCAATTCTGGAACTCCTACCAATTTTAGAAATTTCACCAACTGAAAGTTACTTGCAATCCCTGAAAACTCTGCTTCAGATCTGCCATTATGAACCTTCTCTGGATCAGCTGCATGAAAAAGAACTATGGGATTGTTGAGGGAGAAGGGATCTTGGATACCACATCTTAGCACATGGTGATGCTAGAAAGCATGGTGACCTATGTGAGACTGAGGTAAATTTACATGGAGTCAGGTGCAGCACTAGAAGCTCCTTCTGCAAAGCTTGTTCTCTAGCACCTATTTCTTTCCCATGTTACCCCACTGCTTGCTGTTTTACCAGCCACCATACTTTCACCCTCCAGCTCACAAGAAAACACAAACTGGTTTTCAATAAAAGTTGTGGCTTTTGGGACTTCTGGCCAAGATGGAGGCATAGGTAGACACACTGTGCCTTCTCGCACAACCAAAAGATGGACAACAATTTTAAAACAAAAAACCAGAACTGATAGAAAATCAAACTTTATGGAAGTCTGACAACCAAAGAGTTCAAGATATGTTCATCCAGACCAGTAAGCAGGGTGGAGCCAGGTGGAGAGCGTGCATGACCAGACGACCGTTTGTGGAGTGGGGTGTGCAATGCTGCAGCCAGCAGGACTGAGGCTGGTGGAGCAGATGGTCCCTCATTCACTCACAGATAAACCAGGAGAAAAAGCTAGGGAGCAGAGCAGACTGCACTGCCCACTGTTCCAGCGTAGGGAAATAAAACCTCAAACCATGGATTGAAAACACCTGTGGGGATTGAGGCAGCAGCAGGAGAAACTCCCAGCTTCATAGGGGAGTTTGCTGGAGAGACCCACAGGGTCTTAGAACAAGCCTGCCCATGTGAAATCAGCACCAGAAGGGCCCAATTTGCTTGTGGGAAGTGGGAGAAGTGACTGAAAGCTGGCAGAGAGTGGAGCGAGGCCATTGTGCCCTCTCAGACCCCTTCCCCACAGACAGTGTCACAACACAACAACGTGGGTGGCTCCACCCCTTATACGTAACAGGTGCGCTGAGACCCCCCCAAAAATGGCCCAAATGAAAGAGCAGATCAAAACTCTAGAAAAAAATACAACTAAGCCACGAAGAGATAGCCAACCTATCAGATGCACAGTTCAAAACACTGGTGATCACGATGCTCACAGATTGGTTGAATTTGGTTGCAAATTAGATTAAAAAATGAAGGATTTCATTTTTTCCCTTTATTTCTAAGCGAAATAAAGGAAAAGGTACAGGAACCAACAGTGACAGGAAAGAAACTGGGACTCAAATCAATGGTATGGACCAGAAGGAAGAAAAAAAATTCAACCAGAAAAGAATGAAGAAACAAGAATTCAAAAAAATGAGGAGAGGCTTAGGAACCTTCAGGACATCTTTAAATGTTCCAACATCTGAATTATAGGGGTGCCAGAAGAAGAAGAGGAAGAGCAACAAATTGAAAACTTATTTGAACAAATAATGAAAGAGAACTTCCCCAATTTGGCAAAGGAAATAGACTTCCGGGAAGTCCAGGAAGCTCAGACAGTCCCAAAGAAGTTGGACCCAAAGAGGAACACACCAAGACACATCATAATTACATCACCCAAGATTAAAAATAAGGAGGGAATCTTAGAAGCAGCAAGAGAAAAGGGGACAGTTACCCACAATGGAGTTCCCATAAGACTGTCAGCTGATTTCTCAAAAGAGACCTTACAGGCAAGAAGGGGCTGGAAGGAAAGTCATGAAAGGCAAGGACCTACATCCAAGATTACTCTATCCAGCAAAACTTTCATTTAGAATGGAAGGGCAGATAAAGTGCTTCTCAGTTAAGGTCAAGTTCAAGGAGTTCATCATCACCCAGCCTTTATTATATGAAATGTTCAAGGGATTTATATAAGACATGGAGGGATATCAACAGGGGAGTGGGAGGAGGAGAGAGGAGGAAAAAGTACAGAGAATAAATAGCATGAATGGTAGGTAGAAAATATACAGGAGGAGATTAAGAATAGTATAGGAAATCTAGAAGCCAAAGAACTTAAGTATATGACTGATGGACAAGAACTAAAGTGGGGAAAGTGGAGGGGCGTGTGGGGTGGAGGGGAATAAAGGAGGGGAAATGGGACAACTGTATTAGCTTAATCAAGAAAATATATTTTAAAAAATAAATAAAAGTTGTGGCTTTTGGACCCAGCTTTCTGGATTGGGAGGCAGGACAGTCTCTAAGCATCCCAAACTGTGATTATAATTTTGCTTCCTCCCAACCCACATATCTTCAGGGAGCCTAGCAAAATTGAATTTCTAGGTCAGTGCTGGCCTTTACCATTTAGGATTTAATTAACTCTGAAGCTTAACTCTAAAGAAGCTAAGCCTTTTTCTTAGAAAAGAAAAACAAGAGAAATGGTATACAAGCTTCCATTGAGTACTACATGCATGTCTCCTGGACTATGACCTTGAGCATGGAGTTTTGAGAAATGTAGACAGAAAGGAGCTGATTCTGAGGAGGCCCTTTTCCCATGTGGTGCCTTTTGCAGTTCTCAAAAGCTATAGTGACTTCTGGAGAATTTATCACCCGGTGCTCTGGCACTTGGAATATTTTCAGTCAGCTTTTTCCCATTGCTCTGCAATGTCGAGGGCCATGTCTGCATCACTCCTTACTCTAATGCTAATGCCCAGCAAATAGCATGTGCTCCATGTTTGTTGACCAATATGCCTATTGTTCCAAGTGTACTCTGGTCCTTAAAGATGCGTCAGGCTTATAGACGGAAATCCAGTCATACCATCCTTGGCTTAAAATCCTCCAGTGGCTTTTCTCCATGGTCTTGGAATGAATTTCAAATATTTTATGTAGCCTATAAGGTCCTGACTGTCTGCCCCTGCTTTTCTCTTTAGACTCCTCCTGTAGCATGATTCTCCTCACTGACTAAACTCTAGTCACATTGCTCTCCTCTCTGGTCCAGGAACACATTGAGCCCCTTCCTACCACAAAGCCTTTACACCTACTGTTCCTTGTACCTAAAACGCTTTTCCTAGCTCTTCTAATGGCTGATACCATCTTATGCTTCAGGTATCAACCCACACGTTACCTATGAGTTGGCTTCCTTGCCAGTAGAGCACCCTGCATTTCCATTACCTTTTAGTGCAGCAGCCTTTTCATTTCTTTGAGAACAAAAAGACAACCTGCTATTATCCTTTATACTTACCTGTTCATTTGCTATTGCCTACATCCTTTACTAGAGTATGCTCCATGAGGTCAAGGCTGGACCTATGTTATTCATGGCTTTAGCCCCAGCCTTAGTTAGAAACAAGTAGAGCATTCCATGGACACTTGCTGAGAGAATGCAAGCGCCAGCCCTTCATATCATTCTTTACATCTGTATTTTAAAGGAGCCATTCAGGAAAGATATTCTGTTTCCATTTAAAGTATCCGAAGGACCTGTACACAGAAAACTTTTTCATTATATTGGGAAAGGAAGTACTACTAAGAAGATGATACATGAGGCAAGGATTGAAGGCTACAACTTCCTTTTTCTGACTTTGACTTAGTGTAGGGAAGATTTAATGGAACTACATTTCTATAAGTAATTTGGTTATTAAGCTGAGCCCATTCTGAGTTGTACCATTAGAACAAATAATATATTTCATAGAACAAAAATGTTATAGAATGTAATTGTGTTTTTGCTCTTTTTAAAAATATGGTCTCATCAGAAAAGGTGCCATTGGAAAATGCTAGGACTATAACAAGATTTACCAGTTAAGGTATTTTATTTTTATATCCCTTGAAAAGTGGTAGGAGAAAGTTTGATTGTGTTTTTGAATTCCTGACAATAATGAAATCCATACATCAAGAAGCCCATGGCTTCTCAGGAAATAATGAACTTGTTACATAATCAGATGTCAAATGGCATTCTTGGTTTCAATTTAGAAGAATATAATTTCCGATAAGTCAGCACAATATTGGGCTGCTAACTCAAACTGCCTTTCTCTTTAGCAGAATTACTTACTTTTTCTCTGGTATTTAATCCTCAGGGCATGCTTTCTTTAGAGTTTAACTTACACTGTACAGATCTACTGAAAGAGACAGGTTTCCTCGAATAAATTTTCCCCAAGTAATTAATTTATATACTATCTTCCTCATCTTTCCCATGTCCATTTTCACGGCAAAAGACAAAAGATTACTTTCATGATTTTTAGAAATCATATTTGTGTATCACCTGTACTATTACTTATGTAATATATTTTATTTAAATTAACTCACTTTTTAAATGTTAATATATTTCTTTAAAAAGGAAACCTCATGTCACTGCTGCTATAGACAAAGTGGCAACATCAGCCACGATGGGAGGTAACACAAACTACAGTCTGTTATTATCCTTTATACTTACTTGTTCACTTATTATTGCCTGTGTCCTGTATTAGAGTGTACATTCCATGAGGTCAAGGCTTTACCTACGTTATTCATGCATGTAGCCCCAGCCTTAGTTGGAAACAAGGAGAGCATTCCATGGACACTTGTTGAGAAAATACAAGCTCCAGCCCTTCATATCATTCCTTTTATCTACATTTCAGAGGACCCAGGAAAGATATTTTCTTTCCATTTAAAGTATTCCATGGACCATTACACGGAAAACTTTTTTTGTCAAGTGAGATCTAAATAATGCTATTAAATTCTACTTGGAGGCTATTACCTGTAGAAGGTTTAGAATATGAGACCTGTGGAGCTGTTTAAGATTTACTAGAAGCAAAGCAAAACATTCTTCTTGACTTGGTCAGAAGAACTGAAAAGAAATGAAAAGGAATCCTTATCACACGGTCTGGTGCTACTCAGTGCCACTTCTTGGTAATGCCCAATGCAATCTCTTATCAGCAGAGGTGAGAGTGCTGTCACTTACAAAACACTGCCTCATGGCAAGAAAAATCTTCTGCTCTAAGTCCTCTGTCAAAGGAGCTGGACAAAAATATCTGGGTTCTTTAACCCACAAGTTCACCCCTTCTCCATTGTCATGCCTTCCTGAGACTGCTCACCTAAAAATTGCTTCAGTTTCCACCTTCACTGGTTTCCAGTAAGAGGCAGAAAAAATGTGTTGCAAATGTAGGCGATATTCTTTAAAATAAATATAAGTCTTGAAATAATTTGATCATATATTCTGCTGGCTTTCCACATTAAAAACCCAGGAGAGGGTGTATAGTCTGCTTGAAAATAACCAACATGTTGTAAGAAGATTGATAACATGAAGGCTGAGTAAGGGCTACACATACACATATCACACACAGCATTTTTCCAAACAATAAGTGTATTTAACTCAGGAACACAGCATTCTTATAGGCAACTGATCCAAAATGACCATGCCAGACAGGGCTCTGGTTCTAAGTGAAGAGATGACATTGATAAAGGAGGTGAGGGAAAGTTTCAAACCTCCATTACTGGGTTTGTACAATATAAACCAGCATTTCCGATGAATGCTAATAGGCGTTAATGAAAACAAGATTGAAAAATTAGGGATAAATAAATTTATTTACTGTTGAAAATCTCCAAAGCCTTTAAAATGAATATACTGTAAAAAACTCAAAAAGAGAGGATGATGTAATGTCTCATATTTCCCAGCTTTACTCAACCAAGGTTCCACTCTCCCTATCTTTATTTTTCTTAGAGTATTCTACACACTGAAGTTTTAAAAGCACATTCTTGGACAAAGTGGATTATGTAATGTACTCCTGCATTTGTGGTTGTACTTGAAAAAAAAAAAAGACAAAAGCTAAGGTGTTCATGTTCCAGTTATTAGGTGAAATACTTGGTAGCAGCATCAATAGAATTTATAAGGAATAAAGAAAACAGCCTTGAGTGTAACTTTTGTTTTAGAATGTATAAAGAAAGTATGGCATCAGCTGGCTGTGAGAAGAGTCAAAGGCAAGATTCAGAAGACGAATAGGGCAGGAAAAGGCTAAATTTGTCAGGTGATGAAAGTATAGTTGTTGGGACAGATGAAAGATAACCCTTAAAAGGATACTTTTTGGGATAATCAAAATCAAGTAGCAGAGATGACAGCTGAATGGGAAAAACTATAAGTAGAAGAGGGGAGGAAAGAGAAGAAATATAAGCTTCAAAAACAAGAAATGCTGGAGAAGATTCTGAGTAAGTCTAAACAAGGGAGGAAGAAAATCCACCTGCACAGGCTCATTTATCCTACCAAATAAAATTGGTGGCAGAGGAAAACAGCCAGAACTGAGCTGTGACAAGGTAAAAGGTAAAGCAGAGAATCAGGAAAGAACAGTGGATTTAAGTGAAAGACCAGTCGTGATTATAAGGAGAATTTATATAGAAAGGATAAAGGAAAGGACAGGAAGAAGCAAGAGCATTGGTAGATTTCATGCTCTGGGTATATTTCTTTAGGGAAGTATGGAAATGGCAATTACAGGGCAATCATACCCCTTCCATTGCCATAACAGACATTGTAAGTTGATCATGGCACTATTTTCCTTTGAATACGGATTTGGTTTCAGAATCTTTCTTAACACAACACTCTAGACTGCCACCGCCAACTGATTTGACTTGATGCTAGTCATGAAACTTGCATTCCTACTGTATTAAAAGAAACAACCAGCGAACCAACCAGCCAAGCCACCAGCCAACCTACCTTCAGTGGGGTTTTGATAATACCTACTCACTGATTGAAGAGAAATAAAAAATTATACTCTAGCTAGAAAGGCAAAATATTTCAGTGTGAGATATTTATATGGACATAATTATATTCATCTATGGATATGAGTGAATATATATGTGAAATATGAATATTTAAAGTAGGTAAATCCAAGTATTCCATATTTATTTGTAATCTGAAACTGTTTCAAACATTCACAAGCACATGAAATTCAGCTCATCATTTACCCTGGCAACTGAAACCTTTAAGCCCAATAAAATGATATGAATTAATTTTGAGTTAAAATAGCACATGTAAAGCAACAGCCTGTTAGAATAATCAGAGTCTTTTCCTTCCTTACCTAACTTGTGACATATTGGGCCCAACATCTTAAAAAGTTGGCAGAAACACCAAATATATTTTTCTTTCCCCTACATGGCACATTTTTTTTTAAAGCACATAAAAATAATGCAGCATAATATAGTAGCATTGATAGTGATCAGGCCATAGTGAGAGTTGGGGAAAATGTTGAGATTTAATTAACAATAATAAAAAAGAAACTGCATTCATTTACAGTTTGAAACTAAGTTTAAAAAAGGGAGGAAGGGTGGTGTGCGACAAGCTGCACTGGTTTCCTCCTGCGGACGCTCATTAATTTCACCCAGCTTCTGAGCATCTGAGGCCTTTGCCTATTCATGCAGAGAACCACTTGAAGGCATACAATGTCCTCACATTTTCTCTAGTCTGGGAAAGATTCACTGCTTTCTTTGAACTACTTTGTTTGAACATCATGATAAGTTCTGCTAAATAGCTCATAATGCTGTGGGGAATGAGAAGCAGTGAGGTGCTATTTGAAGTTTCCCTTTCTATGATTTTCTTATGGAATTAACAACAGTAAAAAAATATTCTTATTAGTCTAAGATGGCTTAATTGAGATAGAAAAGAAAGAGAGAGAGAGAGACACTAGTGAGGGAGAGAAGAGAGTGGTGATTTCTCAAGAATCCTTAAGGCCCAAGAATCTATTGACCCAAATTTATCAACACCCTTGTGAACCATTGCAATAGGACACTAACTGGTCTCCTGAATCAACTCTGGGCCCCTCTACTGCAGCCAGAATGATCTTTTCAAAGACATGTCTAATCATGTATCTCCATGCTAGCTTTTTCTAGCCCCTCATAGTGTGTCCCCTTTCTGTCTCACTGGCAGTGTAGGCATACCTTATTATCTGACCTCCAGTCCCACTGGCCTTCTTTCAATTCTTCCTGGCCACAGGGCCTTTGCCAAGCTGACTCTGCCTGGAGCCTTCTCTCCACTTCTACTACCCTTGCTAAACTTGTATATGAAGGGGGACCCAAATTAAAACCAGAATTATCTTCTGGAGGGTGGGTCCTCCCTTTTACCTACAGGTTTCCCCTGCTAGGTGAGTGTTCTAGGAACCCATCTGTATCAGTGTACCAGTTGGCATTGTTGTGGGAGGCTGAGTTCGGCTTCAGTGAATTTTTTTGAAGACTCTTTCAATGCGTTTGCCCATTTCATGATGGGTGAATTATGTGCACACCTGCCCACACTGCACTGAGTGCTCAGCAATTTTTGATCAAAAACATCATGACCCTCATGCCCCACCCTACCTATTCACCCCATCTTGCCCCAAGCAACTTTTTTTTTCTGTTTCTCCACATGGAAAAAGTCCTCAAAGGGAAATGTTTTGCAGATATGGAAGAGGTAAAACAAAAAATGGCAGAAGCACTAAAAGGTATCAGAATTGATGAGTTCAAAAACTATTCTGAGCAATGGAAAAACCCTCTTGATAAGTGTATTGCATCAAATGTAGAGCACTTTGAAGGTGACTGAAGTTTAAACATGTAAGAATAAATACACGATTTTTTATAAATAAATTCCTTTTTTTTTAGTCCCCTCTTACAATATTAGTCCAAATGTCTTATAACTCCTAAAGAAAACTGACTGATTCTGTCCCCACAAACCGGTTCATGTCCCCCTGTTATCTCCTCTCAAAGCACTCTTTCCTCCTCAGCATTAATAAGTATTTGTGGTTACACTCGTATATTTGTGTGATTATTTTTCTGATGCCCATGCTCAGGCGTAAGCTCTGTAGCACTATAACAGTGACTATTTTTCTTCGTACTGTGCAACAGTACCTTGTACACACACAGTGAGCATTTGACAGATACATACTTACCTAAGGAATAAGGTATTGGGTCTAATATAACAGACTGCTTTGTTAATATATTTGTAACGATGGTACATAAAGATTTTGAAAAACAGTTGTTTATATAATAAAGCAAATATTATTTAGAAAATATAATAAAACAAATTTATATCAAATTCTCCTATACACCTCTCTAAGGTAAACACATAAAGCCTCCAGAAGAGCAACTGTTTCTTTAATTTCCTTCTGTTCTCTGCTTTAAAGGAATTTGAACAAGTGTTATGGTTGCCAAATAGAAATATAATCAAGTAATCTCGTTTGAAAAATAAACAGAGTACATGACTTCAAGAACTTTCCAGGGAGACCAGATCTTTAACTTGGAGTTAGCCAAAA
>PVJI01019446.1:0-31034 GCA_004026765.1 Micronycteris hirsuta | reverse complement strand
TTTTGTCTTTGCTTTGGTTTATGTGATGTATTACGTTTATTGTTTTGCGAATGTTGTACCATCCTTGCATCCCTGGGATGAAACCTACTTGGTCATGGTGAATGATCTTTTTAATGTATTGCTGGATGCGGTTTGCTAATATTTTGTTGAGGATTTTAGCGTCAATGTTCATCAGTGATATTGGCCTGAAGTTTTCTTTTTTTGTTGTGTCTTTTTCTGGTTTTGGGATTAGGATGATGCTGGCATCATAATAAGAGTTTGGAAGTCTTCCATCATTTTGGATTTTTTGGAATAGTCTGTGAAGGATAGGTGCTAGTTCCTCCTTAAATGCTTTGTAGAATTCTCCTGTGAAACCATCTGGTCCAGGGCTTTTGTGTGTTGGGAGTTTTTTGATTACTTCTTTAATTTCTTCCACTATTATTGGTTGGTTCAGTCTTTCTGTTTCTTTCTTACTGAGTTTTGAAAGATCATATTTTTCTAAGAATTTGTCCATTTCTCCTAGGTTTTCATATTTCTTGGCATACAGTTCTTTGTAGTAGTGACTTATAATCCTTTGTATTTCTGTGGCATCAGTTGTAATATCTCCTCTTTCATTTCTGCTTGAATTTATTTGGGTCCTCTCTCTTTTTTTCTTGATGAGCCTCCTTAAAGACTTGTCGATTATGTTTATCTTTTGAAAGAACCAGCTCCTGGATTCACTGATCCTTACAATTGTCCTTTTAGTCTCTAAGTCGTTTAACTCTGATCTGATCTTGGTTATTTCCTTCCTTCTACTTGCTCTGGGTTGTCTTTGCTGTTGTTCCTCGAGTTCTTGTAGGCGTAGGGTTAGATTGTTTGTGTAAATTGTTTCTGTTTTTTTTTTAGGTAGGCCTGTATTGCTATGAACTTCCCTCTCAGGACTGCCTTCGCTGTGTCCCATGAGTTTTGGGTTGTTGTCAGTTTATTTTCATTTGTTTCAAGGAACTTTTTGATTTCTTCCCTAATCCTGTCCTTCACCCATTCATTGTTTAACAGCATGCTATTCAGTCTCCATGATTTTGAGTGTTTAGGGTTTTTTTTCCTTGGGGTTGGTTTCTAATTTCAGTCCCTTGTGGTCAGAGAAAATACTTGGTATGATTTCGATTTTCTTGAATTTCTTGAGGCTTGTTTTCTGTCCTATCATATGGTCTATTTTTGACAATGTTCCATGTGCATTTGAAAAGAATGTATATTTAGCTTCTTTGGGGTGAAGGGCCCTATATATATCAATTAAGTCCATTTCTTCTAGGGCCTTGTTCAGTGCCACAATGTCTTTGCTGATATTTTGTTTGGAGGATCTGTCCATTTTTGACAGTGGGGTGTTGAAGTCCCCTACTAGAATTGTGTTGCTATCAATGACTTTCTTGAAGTCCTCCAAGATTTTCTTTATGTATTTGGGTGCTCCTGTGTTGGGTGCATATATATTTACAATGTTTATGTCTTCTTGGAGGATTCTTCCCTTGAGTATTATAAAGTGTCCTTCTGGATCTCTTTTGATGGCCCTTTTTTTGAAGTCTATTTTGTCTGATATGAGTATTGCTACCCCAGCTCTTTTTTCTTGTCAGTTTGCTTGGAAAACTTGTTTCCAGCCCTTCACTTTCAGTCTGTGTAAGCTTTTTGTGCTGAGGTGGGTCTCTTGTAAACAGCATATGTGTGGGTCGTGCTTTCTTATCCATTCCGCTATTCTATGTCTTTTAATTGGAGCATTTAATCCATTTACATTTAAGGTTATTATTGATAGGTACTTATTCATTGCCATTTTTTTGTACCTGTGTTCCCAACTCTCTCTCTTTCTCTTCCTTCCCTTAAATCAGTCCCTTTAGGATCTCTTGCATAGCTGGTTTGGTACAGGTGTATTCTTTTAGACTTCTTTTGTCTTGGAAGCTCCTTATTTGGCCATCTATCTTGATTGAGAGCCTTGCTGGGTAGAGTAGTTTTGGTTGCAGGCCTCTGGTTCTCATTACTTGGAATATTTCTTGCCATTCTCTTCAGGCTTAGAGTGTTTAATTGATAAGTCAGCTGCTAACCTTATTGGGGCTCCCTTGTATGTCACTTCCTGCTTCTGCCTCACTGACTTTAGGATTCTCTCTTTGTGTTGGAATTTTGCCATTTTAATGATGATGTGTCTTGAAGTGGGCCTGTTAGTGTTCCTTTTGATTGGGACTCTCTGTATTTCCTGGATTTGTGTGGCTTTTTCTCTCATCAGATTAGGGAAGTTTTCCATCATTATTTTTTCGAACAGGTTTTTCATCCCTTGCTGCTCTTCCTCTCCTTCTGGTATCCCTATTATAGGAATATTGTTACGTTTCATGTTGTCCTGCATTTCCCTTAATACCTCTTCATTCTTTCTGAGCCTCTTTTCCTGTTCTTGCTCTTTTGGGGTGCTTTTTTCAACCTTGTCCTCCAGCTCGCTGATCCGATCCTCTGCCTCATCGAGCCTACTTTTGATTCCTTCTATTGTGTTCTTCAGTTCAGATATTGTATTCCTCATTTCCTCTTGGCCCTTGTGCATAGTTTCTATTTTCTTTTTCATGTTGACATATTTTTCAGTGATTTCATTATAGTTCCTTGTAGTTTCTGGTAGTTTTCTGTGAGTTCATCAAGCTTCTCGAGTTTCTTGAGCTGCCTGATAACATATGCTTTGAACTCAATATCGAATAGTTGGCTTGCCTCTGTTTGATTTATCATTTTTTCTGGGGCTTCCTCCTTACCTTTCATTTGGGGATTGTTTCTTTGTCTTCCCATTGTTTGTGGGATTCTTCTTGCTAGCCTCTGGTTCTTAAACTGATCTGTCAAGTTCTCTGAAGCAGCAGTTAATTTTGTGTCACTCTCTGTTTTTTGGGCTGACTCTTGTCTTGGTCCCACTCTATTCTCTTCACAATTCCAGGTTTTAATGTCTCACCTGTTGATAAAGAAGAGAAGGGAGGGGAGAAAAAGAAGGAAAAGAAAGCAAAAGAAAAGGTAAAAGAAAGATAAAGAAGAAAATAATTTGAAAATAACATAAAATAAAAAATAATAAAAAATAGGAAATAAAAGGAAGAGAAAACTAGGAATACCAAGTGAAGGGAAGGTAGAAGCAGTTAAAAAAGTATAGAGTGATAGATAGGAAGGAGGTTGGGAAAAAAAACAAACAAAGATACAAGGAGAAAACAAAAGAATTTTAAAAAATAAGAAATTAAAATTGAAAAAAAAGAAGACTTTTGTTGGCTGGCTTCAACAGCCTCAGGCTGGGAAGATATCAGACTTCCCCTGCCGTCTTCCTGGGCTGCACTCTCAGCTGCCGTCCCACCTCCAGCCGAGTTGCCGGGAGTTTGCAGCATCTTCTGGGCCGCCTGACCCTCACCCTGAGTCAGAGTTTATGAGGTCTGTGTCTCCCCTCAGTGGGGCTCAATGTAGCTCCCCTGTTTCTCCCCCACAGAGGGACTCTGCACCGCAGGTCTGGGTTGTGTCTCAGGCACTCCAGGAGTGAGCTCCATGCCCCTGCATTCGCCGATCGCTTTTGTCTCTGGATTCGGGGCTTGCAGGCCGCAGGCCTGGGTACCCGGTTGGGCACCAATGCCAGCCGCCTCCGACTGGCTCAGCTGGGTGCACGCCCGATCCAGGAGCTCCTGGCCTGGGTTTCCCTTTCAGTTCAGTCTCCAATTCCTCCCACTGGGATCACCAGCCTCTGCAGATCAGTCCCCAGGTACGCACGGACCTCCGGACTGCTGGAGACCTAGGCTCTTCCAAGGGACGCGCGCGTCTGCTTTGGCTACTCACACACCCCAATCCGGCTCCCTCCCACAGATTCTGGAGCAAACCGGGAAGCTGCTGCTACTGGATCCGCAGACCTCCCAGCTCCCCGCGAGACCCGAGGGACCCCTTCCCTCTGAAGCAGTCTCCCTACCGGCTGATCTTTCAGTTTTATGTGCAGTCCTGGTTGCCAATCTTCCTGCACACCGGAATACAGCTGGGTGATCGCTCTGCTCCTCAGAAAATCAGCTAGATATCCCGCTAGTGGGCCGTAGGAAGCCGATCACGCTCCCTCCTACTTCACCGCCATCTTTCTCCCCTAATTAGTTTTAATTTTAATAATAAACTCAGAGGTTACTCAGGAACAGGATTGCAAACTTTAAATACATATAATCTTTGTATTTAACATCTGTGTATTTATTTCTGAAAGGATAGTGTTTCCTACGTATTTTTTACTTTAGTACTGATTTAGGTGTAAAGTTGATTTCTGGGAGACCTCGAGGTTTATTAATTAAAAACCTAGTATTAGGCATGACTGCTTCAAATAGAATAGGAATAGAGGTGATATATTAAACCATTATTTCTATTAAAGACTATAGATATACTGTATTATTTGAATCTTAATTCGACATAGTTGTGCTGCGTGTGTGCTCTACTTGCCTTTAATTAATATAAGTCCTTTAAAACTAAGGTGGCAGCATGATAATGTATTTGTAAATTATATTATAGTTGGTAGCTTTAGAATGTTATTTCTTGCTACTTGATGTCATTTTGACTTTTACTTAACATATTTTTAATTAAATGCAGAAAATCCCTATATTAGGAAAACATTTAGCATGTTCAAGAAACTTAATTAGGTTAAAACATTGTTCTAATAATCCAAAACAATCACAACCTGTAAAACTTTAGTTTAGATTATTAATCACTTAAAAATGAACAGTAACATTTATTTCTTAAATTACCTAAGTTTACAGTTTTGGGGGGTTAAATGCAAAGATTGGGGTGAATTCTGAGACATGGGGAAAATCTAATTGTTTTTATTACTTTTAGCTGCCTTGTTTTGTGGAGGTGTGCAGATAGAAACTGGGCGCAGGCTGAGTTGCTAGGGAGATAAGCTGACGCTGGGTTTCTTTGTTCTTTACCTTTCTCGGAGGCGCGTATTAGTGACATCATTAGATAGGGCGACCTGGCTTTTGTAGTTTTTGCCTGCAGTGGCCATTTTACTTGTAGGCGGGGAGGGGGGGGCTGCCCCGAGGGGACTACTCTCCCAAGCACGTGCTGGGCTAAGGTGTCCTGCCCTTACTGCTGCCCCGCTGAGCTGTGGGCTGCCAGCCTAGCCCTCCCCCGCCAAAAGAGATGGAAAAGAAGTCAGGCCCTCTCTCTCCCGCCCCGAGCAGCATGTGTGCGGACTAGGACAGTGAGAGAGCCCCTGAGGCTTAGTTAGGGTTAATTATTGGGAGAAAATTGGCTTGGGAGACAGAGGAGTGGATTTTTTAAGCTATGGATTTTTTAAGTTACTGCTTCTTTTTTCTTGATGGGACTTCTCAAGTTGCCACTTTCTCTACCCCTCCTGCACCTCGCGCGGAGCGTGGTCTTTCTCTGCCTCTGGGAGGAGGGAGGGGCTGGGGCTTTGGCTAATAAGTGGCAGATTAGCAGGGTTGGAAGTTCTAAGCTTCTCTTATTAAGCATATGCCGAATGATCTTAATTAACATTCTTATTTAAACTTTTCTTTATTAACAACACAGATTCCCTTTCTTAGAATCTGTGTGGCAACGTTCTTTACTAAGCTTTTCTTTTAACTAACAACACAAAGTTTTTCCTCTGTAAACTTTGCGTGGCCTAACTTCTCAAGCTGCTGCTTTGTTTGCTGCTTTCTCTTTCCACTCCTCCCCCACCCCGCACTGCCTGCTTGGCTTGAGGAGGGAGGGGCTGGAGTTCTGTTAACAAAGGGCAAGCTGCGTGTTAGTAGGAAAAAAAAAGGTGTCAAATGCAATTTTCACAGACAAACCTGCTAGACTTTGTCTCTAAAGCTGCTTAAATGAAAAGACCTCGGTTCTTACTCTCCTCACGCATTCGACAAGGATGCCTGATAGAGAAAAGATATCTTTTCTTTATAATTACTTAATAAAATGTATTTATTAAAATTAATGTGGCTATAAAACATTTTTCGTACCGGTTATTTCTCTGCCCCACTCCAGACGACTCTTGGCTGTCTGGTTCCTTATTTACCGGAACTATTGCGCACTAACCTCCACCTTGAAGTGGGGGGACACGGTCCTTTTGGCTATGCCCTGTCTGGCCCCACATTTGGGCGCCATTTGTCACGGATTTTGACCCGCAAAATCTGTGGGGGGGACCACCCCAATCGTGTGAATCAATCTTACCCAGATACACGCTTGGAGAAAAGAATCCGGCAGCCACAGGTCTTTTCCTCCATCTTGGAAAAAGGGCCTCGTGGGTAGCTTAGCCGGGGTTTTTATTAAAGTTTTAGGACATATTTACATTGGATTGATTATTCATAAACTTATGCAGAACAGGGGTCTTCAGCTGAGTCATGAGGATATATGGGAAGGGAATAGATAAGGGGTAGGTTTACTCATTAACAAAGCATTAGGATGTAAATTCAGGTCTGGTGGCAGACAGGACCAGGCTATAAGCTAACTAGGGCTGTTAACTTTTGGGATTATAAAACATTGAGGCAGTGATCCACTAACTTAAGCTCCCTGACTTTGGGGAGGAAGAGACTCAGCAAGTCAGAATCTCTTAAGATACATTTTTGCCAAATTCCTATTAGAGAATTCCTATTCCACAGACATGATTCACACTTGTCCACACAGGAATGATTTTTCCTTACACGGAGCTGCGTTCTGACATGCGTGATTCCCGGAACTTGCGTGTTTTCACACATGTGGAAAGAACTCCCACAAACGGGGAAGACTCTTAAATGCTTTTTATGAGGCCAGAATCATCCTAATCCCAAAACTAGATAAAGATACAACAAAGAAAGAAAACTACAGGCCAAGTATCACTGATGAACATAGATGTTAAGTCCTAAAGAAAATATTAGCAAACCGCATCCAGCAATACATTAAGAGGATCATACACCATGACCAAATAGGATTCATCCCAAGGATACAAATTTGGTACAATATTTGCAAATCAATAATAACACATCACATAACAAAAGGAAAGACAAAAATCAAATGATCATGTCCATAGATGTGGGAAAAGTATTTGATAAAAGTACAGCAACCATTTATGATAAAAAACACTGAGCAAAGTGGCAATAAAAGGATACCTCAATGTAGTAGAGGCCATATACAAGAATCCTATAGCCAAATTGTATTCAAAGGGCAAAATCTAAAACTTTCCCACTAAGATCACGTACAAGACAAGGGTGTCCACTTTCATGACTTCTACTCAACATAATATTGGAAGTCTTAGCCACCACAATCAGACAATATAATGAAATAAAAGGCATGTAAACTTGAAAGGAGTAATGAAAACTGGCATTGTTTGCAAAGCAGATGACATGATAGTGTACATAGAAAACCCTATAGACTCCACCAAACACTACTTGACCTAATAGATGAATTGAGGAAAACAGTGGGACACAAAGTCAATATTCAGAAATGAAAGGCATTTTTATATACCATCAAACAAATATCAGAAACAGAAATCAGGAAAATAATCCCATTTGATAGAGCAACAAGAAAAATAAAGTACCCAGGAATACACCTAATGAAAGAGGTAAAAACCTATATTCAGAAAACTACACAACACTGAAGAAAGATATTAAGGAGTACACAAATAAATGAAGAATATACTGTGTTGATGGATTTGAAGAAGTTACTTCATCAAAATGTCCATACTCCCAAAAGCAATTATAGATTCAAAGCAATCCCTATTAAAATGTCATTGCCATATTTCACAGATACAGCACAAACATTGCAAAAAATTATATGGAACCATAAAAACCCTGAATAGCCTCTGAAATTTTGAGGACAAAGAACAAAGTAAGAGGGATCATAATACCTGATATCAAACTATATTACAATGCCACTGTAATCAAAACAGTCTGGTACTGGCACAAAAACAAACATATGGATCAATGGAGCACAATAGAGTCCAGAAATAAACCCATGTCTCTATGGTCAGTTAATATTTAACAAAGGGGGCATAAGCATAAAATGGAGTAAAAATAGCCTCTTCAACAAACGGTGTTGGGAGATATGGACAGCTACATGCAAAAATAATGAAATTTGACCACCAACTTACACCATACACAAAAATAAACTCGGGATGGATAAAAGAGTTAAATGCAAGTCATGATACTATGAAAGTCCTAGAGGAGAACATAGGAAAATCTCTGATATTCTATGCAGCAATATTTTCACCGACATAACCCCTAGAGCAAGGGACATAAAGGAAAGAATAAGCAAATGGGAAATCATCAAAATAAAAACTTCAAAGCTAAGGAAAACATCAGCAAAATGAAACGGGAACCAACTTTATAGGAAAACATACTTTCAAATGATACCTCAGACAAATATTTTATCTTCAAAATGTATAAAGATCTCACATGACTCCACTACAGAAAGACAACTCATTTAAAAAATTGACAAAGGGCCCTAGCTGGTGTAGCTCAGTGGATTGAGCGCGGGCTGGGAACCAGAGGGTCCCGGTTCGATTCCCAGTCAGGGCACATGCCTAGGTTGCAGGCCAGGTCCCCAGTGAGGGCCATGTGAGAGGCAACCATACATTGCTGTTTCTCTCCCTCTCTTTATCCCTCCCTTCCCCTCTCTCTGAAAATAAATAAATAAAATCTTTTAAAAAAATAAATAAATAAATAAAATAAAAAATGGACAAAGGACCTGAACACTTCTCCAAAGAGTGCATACAGATGGTCCAGAGACATATAAAATGATGCTCAGCATCACTAGCCATCAGGGAGATGCAAATTAAAACCACAATGAGATACCTCTTCACACTATTCAGAATGGCCACCAAAAAAATCAAGAAACAACAAGGCTGGCAAGGTAGCGGAGAAAAGGAAACCCTAGTAAACAGTTGGTGGAAATGCAGACTGGAACAGCCACTGTGGAAAACAGGATGGAATTTCCTCAGAAAACTAAAAATGTAACTGCCTTTCAACCCAGCAACTTGACTCCTGGGATTATAACCTAAGAATCCTGAAGCACCACTCCAAATGAACCTATGCATACCAATGTTCCTAGCAGGGCAATTTACAATAGCCAAGTTTTGGAAGCAGCCTAAGTGCCAATCAGTAAGTGAGTGGATCAAAAAACTGTGATACATTTACACAATGGAATACTATGCAGCAGAAAGAAAGAAGGAACTCCTACCCTTTGAGATATCATGGATGGATCCATAGAGCATTATACTAAGTGAAATAAGCCAGGTACTGAGGGACACATATATGATCTCACCTATAAGTGGAACCTAATGAACAAAACAAAAAAGCGAGCAAAATATAACCAAAGACATTGAAACAGAAACCAAACTCACAGTAAACAGTGGGGAGGGTGGAGGTGATTATGTGGGGTAGAAAGGGAAGTGTCAGCAACGAACATGTTTAAAGGATACATGGACAAAGACAATGGGGGTTAGGATCGAGGATGGGAGATGGGAATGGGTGGGCCAGTGTAGAATGGTGGGGAGAAATGGAGACAGCTGTACTTGAACAACAATAAAAAACAATAAACTAACTAAATAAATGGAAAGATATTTTAAAACTTCTAGATATAAGAAAATTAACAAAACAATGCAGATAAAAGATATGCATTTATCTTTTCTTTTACAACTCAGAACCTGGTCGAGTAAGATTAAGATTTTTGCAAGAGAACCAGACATTGTAAGGGGGAAAAGCCAGCTAAAGACTATAAGAAAGGGCCCTGGCTGGTGTAGCTCAGTGCATTGAGTGCAGGATGTGAACGAAAGGGTCACCAGCTTGATTCCCAGTCAGGGCACATGCCTGGGTTGCAGGCCAGGTCCTCAGTGGGGGACAAGTGAGAGGCAACCACACATTTGATTTTTCTCTCCCTCTCTTTCCCCCTTCCTTCCTCTCCCTCTAAATAAATAAATAAAATCTTTAAAATGAAAATTTTAAAAAAGACTAAAAGAAAGTGAGAGTGAGGAGTGGGTAGAGAGGTCCAGGAGGAGAGAACAAAGCCTAAAAGAGGAAACATTTGAATATATAGCTATTTTTCTTTTTTAATTATTTTATTCTTGTTCAATTACAGTTATCTGCATCCTCTCCCCTCCCCGCCTCCCACTCCCTCCAACCCCACCTCCCTCCCCTGCCTTCCTCCTCCCTCTTGGTTCTGTCCATGTGACCTCTATAATGGTTCCTGAAAACCCTTCTCCCCATTGCCCCCTACCCCGTCCCTCCGGCTATTGTTAGACTGTTCTTAATTTCAATGTCTCTGGTTATGTTTTGCTTGCTTTCTGCTTTTGTTGGTTATGATCCGGTTAAAGGTGAGATCATATGGTATTTGTCCCTCACTGCTTGGCTTATTTCACTTAGCATAATGCTCTCCAGTTCCATCCATGCTGTTGCAAAGGCTATAAGCTCCTTCTTCCTTTCTGCTGCGAAGAATTCCATTGTGTAAATGTACCATAGTTTCTTGATCCATTCATTTGTCGATGGGCACTTAGGTTGTTTCCAGCACTCGGCTATTGTGAATTGTGCTGCTATGAACATTGGAGTGCATAGGTCCTTTTGAATTGGTTTTTGAGGGATCTTAGGGTATAATCCCAGGAGTGGAATTGCTGGGTTGAAAGGCACTTCCATTTTAATTTTTCTGAGGAAGTTCCATACTGTTTTCCACAGTGGCTGCACCAGTCTGCTTTCAAACCAACAGTGCAGTAGGGTTCCTTTTTCTCCACATCCCCTCCAACAGTTATCTGTTGCTTTGTTGATGATGGCCATTCTGACTGGTGTGAAGTTGTATCCCATTGTGGTTTTAATTTGCATCTCTCTGACAGCTAATGATGTTGAGCATCTTTTCATATGTCTCTGAGCCCTCTGTATGTCCTTATCGAGAAGTGTCTGTTCATGTCCTTTGCCCGTTTTTTAATTGTTTTTTTTTTTGTCTTCCTGGGGTGGAGTCGCATGAGTTCTTTAAATATTTTGGAGATCAGACCCTTGTCTGAGGTATCATTGGCAAATATGTTTTCCCATACGGTTGGATCTCTTTTTACTTTAATACTATTTTCTTTAGCCCCACAGAAGCTCTTTATTTTTATCAGGTCCCATTTGTTTATTCTTTCCTTATGTCCCTTGCTCTAGGGGACATATCATTGAAGATGTTGCTGCGTGGAATGTCTGAGATTTTCCTACAGAAGTTTTCCTATAGGACTTTTATGGTATCACGAATTACATTTAAGTCCTTTATCCACCTTGAATTTGTTTTTGTGTATGGTGTAAGTTGGTGCTCCAGTTTCATTGTTTTGCATGTAGCCGTCCAGATTTCCCAACACCATTTGTTGAAGAGGCTATTTTTATTCCATTTTATGCTTCTGCCCCCTTTGTCAAAGATTAATTGCCCATAGAGACATGGGTTTATTTCTGGGCTCTCTATTCTGTTCCATTGGCCTATCTGTCTGTTTTTATGCCAGTACCAAGCTGCTTTGATTACCGTGGCCTTGTAATATAGTTTGATATGAGAAATTGTGATTCCTCCTGCTTTGCACTTCTTTATCAAGATTGCAGCTGATATTCAGGGTCATTTATGGTTCCATATAACTTTTTGAAGTGTTTGTTCTATATCTGTGAAATATGCCATTGGTATTTTGATAGGGATTTCATTGAATCGATAAATTTCTTAGGGTAGTGTGGACATTTTGATGATATTGATTCTTCTGATCCATGAGCATGGTATATGTTTCCATTTGTTTGTGTCTTCCATGATTTCTCTCTTCAGTGTTGCGTAGTTTTCTGAGTACAGGTCTTTTACCTCCTTCGTGAGGTTTATTCCCAGGTATTTTATTTTTTTGTTGCTATATCAAATGGGATTTTTTTCCTGATTTCTGTTTTGGCTGTTTCACTGTTGGTATATAAAAATGCCTTTGATTTCTGGATATTGACTTTATGTCCTGCTGTTTTGCTAAATTCAATTATTAGATCGAGTAGTTTTTTGGCGGAGTCTATAGGATTTTCTAAGTACAATATCACGTCGTCTGCAAACGACAGTTTCGTTTCCTCCGTTCCAATTTGGATGCCTTTTATTCCCTTTTCTTGTCTAATTGCTGTGGCTAAAACTTCCAGAACTATGTTAAATAGAAGTGGTGATAGTAGACATCCTTGTCTTGTTCCTGATCTTAGTGGGAAAGATTTTAGTTTTTACCCGGTGAGTATAATGTTGGCTGTAGGTTTCTCATATATGGCCTTTATTATGTTGAGGAATACTCCCTCTATTCCTACTTTGCTAAGCGACTTTATCATAAATGGATGCTGTACCTTATCAAATACTTTTTCTGCATCTATGATATGATCATGTGATTTTGTCTTTTCTTTTGTTTATGTGATGAATTACATTTATTGTTTGCGAATGTTGTACCATCCTTGCATCGCTGGGATGAAACCTACTTGGTCATGGTGAATGATCTTTTTAATGTATTGCTGGATGCGGTTTGCTAATATTTTGTTGAGGATTTTAGTGTGAATGTGCATCAGTTATATTGGCCTGAAATTTTCTTTGTTTGTTGTGTCTTTATCTGGTTTTGGGATTAGGATGATGCTGACTTCATAAAAAGAGTTTGGGAGTCTTCCATCCTTCTGGATTTTTTTGGAATAGCCTTTGAAGGATAGGTGTTAATTCTTCCTTAAATACTTTGTAGAATTCTCCTGTGGAACCATCTGGTCCAGGGCTCTTGTGTGTTGGAAGTTTTTTGATTACTGCTTTAATTTCATCCTCTGTTATTGGTTCTTTCAGGCTTTCTGTTTCTTCCTTATTGAGTTTTGGAAGATTATAATTTTCTAAAAGTTTGTCCATTTCTCCTATGTTTTCATATTTCTTGGCATACAGTTCTTCATAGTAGTGTGTTATAATCATTTGTATTTCTGTGGCGTCAGTTGTAATATCTCCTCTTTCATTTCTGATTGAGTTTATTTGGGTCCTCTCTTTTTTTCATGATGAGCCTGCTTAAAGGCATGTCTATTTTGTTTAACTTTTCAAAGAACCAGCTCCTGGACTAATTGACCTTTTAGTCTCTATGTCATTTAATTCTGATCTGATCTGGGTTAATTCCTTCCTTCTACTTGCTCTGGGTTGTCTTTGTTGTTGTTTCTCGTTTTCTTGTAGGCATAGGGTTAGGTTTTTTATGTGAATTGTTTCTATTTTTTTTTTTTTTTGTAGGCCTGTATCACTATGAACTTCCCTCTCAGGACTGCCTTCACTGTGCCCCATAAGTTTTGGGTTGTTGTCAGTTCATTTTCATTTGTTTCAAGGAACTTTTTGATTTTTTCCCTAATCTTGTCCTTGACCCATTCATTGTTTAATAGCATGCTATTCAGTCTCCATGATTTTGAGTGTTTTGGGGGTTGTTCCTTTGGGTTGGTTTCTAATTTCAGTCCCATGTGGTCAGAGAAAATGTTTTATATGATTTCAATTTTCTTGAATTTATTCAGGCTTGTTTTGTGGCCTATCATATGGTCTATTTATGAAAATGTTCCATGTGCATTTGAAAAGAATGTGTATTTAGCTTCTTTGGGGTGAAAGGCCCTATAGATATCAGTTAAGTCCATTTCTTCCAGGGCATTGTTCAATGCCACAATATCTTTGCTGATATTTTGTTTGGAGGATCTGTCCATTTTTCATGGTGGGGTGTTGAAGTCCACTACTATAATTGTGTTGCTATCAATGTTTTTTGAAGTTCTCCGAGATTTTCTTTTTGTATTTGGTTGCTCCTGTGTTGGGTGTGTATATATTTACAATATTTTTGTCTTCTTGGTGGATTTTTCCCTTGAGTATTATGAAGTGTCCTTCTTGATCTGTCTTTATGGCCCTTTTTTTTTGAAGTCTATTTTGTCTGATATAACTATTGCTACCCTAGCTCTTTTTTCTTGTCTTTTTGCTCGGAAAACTTGTTTCTAGCCCTTCACTTTCAGTCTGTGTAAGTCTTTTGTCCTGAGGTGGATCTCTTGTGGGCAGCATACGTGTGGGTCGTGCTTTCTTATCCATTCTGCTATTCTATATCTTTTGATTGGAGCATTTAATCCATTTACGTTTAAGGTTATTATTGATAGGTAGTTATTCATTGCCATTTTTTTTGTACCTGTGTTCCTCTCTCTATCTCTTTTCCTTCCTTTCCTTAAATCAGTCCCCTTAGCATCTCCTGCAGAGATGGTTTGGTGGAGGTGTATTCTTTTAGACTTCTTTTGTCTAGGAAGCTCCTTATTTGGCCATCTATCTTGATTGAGAGCCTTGCTGGGTAGAGTAGTCTTGGTTGTAGGTCTCTGGTTCTCATTACTTGGAATATTTCTTGCCATTCTCTTCTGGCTTGGAGTGTTTCCATTGAGAAGTCAGCTGCTACTCTTATCTGGGTCCCCTTGTATATTACTTCCTATTTCTGCCTCGCTGCCTTTACGTTTTGTTTTTTGTGTTTTTTTTTTTTTTTGTCTTGGAATTTTGCCATTTTAATGATGATGTGTCTTGAAGTGGGCCTTTTTGGATTCCTTTTGATTGGGACTCCCTGTATTTCCTGGATTTGTGTGGCTTTTTCTCTCATCAGATTAGGGAAGTTTTCCATCATTACTTTTTCAAACAGCTTTTCTATCCCTTGCTCTTCTTCTTCTCCTTCTGGTATCCCTATTATACAAATAGTATTATGTTTCATGTTGCCCTCTATTTCTCTTAATACCTCTTCATTCTTTCTGATTCTCTTTTCCTGTTCTTTCTCTTTTTGGGTGTTTTTATTTCTACCTTGTCCTCCAGCTCACTGATCTGATCCTCTGCCTCATTGAGCCTGCATTTGATTCTTTCTATTTTGTTCTTCAGTTCAGATATTGTATTCTTCATTTCATCTTGGCCCTTGTGAATAGTTTCTATTTCCTTTTCATTTTGACACTTTTTTTATAGTGAGTTCATTATAGTTTCCCTGTAGTTGCTGGAAATTTTCTGTGAGCTCATTTAGCTTCTCGAGCTTCTTGAGCTTCCTGATAACAAATGCTTTGAACTCAATATCCGATAGTTGGCTTGCCTCTGTTTCATTTATCATTCTTTCTGGGGCTTCTTCCTTTCCTTTCATTTAGGGACTGTTTCTTTGTATTCCCATCATTTGTGAGACTCTTCTTGCTAGCTTCTGTTTCTTAAATTG
This sequence comes from Micronycteris hirsuta, assembly GCA_004026765.1. Lineage (NCBI taxonomy): Eukaryota > Metazoa > Chordata > Mammalia > Chiroptera > Phyllostomidae > Micronycteris > Micronycteris hirsuta. The sequence continues at coordinate 15,943 of PVJI01019446.1, read as the reverse complement.
ATCTGTCAAGTTCTCAGGAGCAGCAAAGTTAATTTTGTCTCACTGTCTCTGTTTTTTGGGCTGACCCTTGTCTGAGTCCCACTCTATTCTCTTCACAACTCCAGGTTTTAATGTCTCACCTATGGATAAAGTAGAGTGGGCAAGGGAGAAAAAGAAGAAAGAAAAATAAAGAAAAAGAAAAGAGAAAAAATATATAAAATAAAATAAAAATTAAAAAATAGGAAATAAAAAGAGGAGAAGATAAGGAATACTAAATGAAGTGAAGGTAGAAGGAAAAAAGTAAAGAAAGACAGACAGGAATAAGCACGGGGAAAAACAAACAAACAAACAAATGAAAAACAAAGAACAAAAAAAAACACCTTCTATTGGCTGGCTTTAAAAGTGTCCCATCAGGCCATCTCCTCTGTTCCTCCTGTCTGCAACAGGTTGGGAAGATATCTGGTTTCCTTTTCTTCTTTCCTGATATGTACTCTTAGCTGCCGTCTTACCTCCAGCCCAGTTGCTAGGATTTCACAGCACCCCTTCTGGGCTGCCTGGCCCCCACTCTGAGTCAAGAATTTGTAAGGACTGCGGCTCCCCTCAATGGGGCTCGATGGGGCTCATCTTCTTGTCTCCCATGGAAGCAGTCGGCCCTGCAGGTCTCTGATCGCAGGGGCTGGGTTGTCAGCTATTTGTCCCAGGCCCTCCAGGCATGAGCTCTGTGCCCCTGTGTTCGCTGACCCCTTTTGTCTCTGGATTCGAGGCTTGCGAGCTGCCAGCCCAGGTGCCCATCCGCGCAAAATCCCCAGCCGACCCTGATTGGCTTCGCAGGGCACGCCCGGCCCCGGAGCCCTGGGCCACCAGCTGTTCCCACCTCTTCTTGAGTGGGCAGCCACAGGCCTCGGGTCTCCAGGTTAGTGCAATCTCCAATTCCTCCTTCTGGGAGCGCCCGTCGCCACTGACAGGTCCCCAGGTGCGCACAGACCTCTGGGCTGCTGGGGACAGAGCCTCTCCTAATAGTCGCGGAGTGCCTTTTTTGGCCACTCACACATCCCAATCCAGTTCCCTCCCAAGGATCTTGCAACAGACCTGGCAGCTGCGGAGACTGGAGCTGCAGTCCTCCCAGCTCCCTGCTGGTCTTGAGGGACCCCTCCATTCAGAAGCAGACTCCCTACCATCTGATCTTTCAATTTCTTGTGTAATCTTGGTCGCTAATCTTCTTATATGCTGGAATACAGCTGGGTGATCGCTCTGCTCCTCAGAAAATCGGCCAGATGTCTCACCAGTGGGCAGGAGGAAGCGGACCCCACTCCCTCCTATTCTGCTGCCATTTTCTCCTCTCCCATCAAATATATAGCTTTTAATAAAGTTGTCCTACAACCAAATCTAGCAATGCATGATTGAGCAGAACATCAATTTATCAAAATAAATACTTTCTTTAGAATTGTCATTGTATTTAAAATATTTTGTATTTTTAATCAAGAAAAGTAAATTGAAGAGAATATCATTTAAGGGTTTTTTCAGGAGAAAAGTGAATCTCCACAGAGACCTGATGAAATGGGGTTATTTGTGGGGGTGAATATGAAGCTTAATACACACTAAATACAGAGAAAACAAAATAGTAAATAGCTGTCTCTGAAAGGTCAAGAGTCATAGAAAGCAATTGAACAGAAACTTGGCCTACAAGTGCAGGTTAATTCAAACTGTTTACTTGCCAAATTCAGCATGCTGCAGATGATATTGTCTACCTTTGTTCTGATACTGGTAAAGTGTTCAAACTACCAATCCAAATCCAAACCCACTAAGCTTCATGATATTAGCAGGACTGAATTTAAGAAACAAACACGGATTCAGTCCATCAGCCTCTGAAACCCATATCACACCTAGACATTTCATGATGCCTCTGCCTTCCCTGAAAGCAACTTTTTAACAAGGGCTTCTGGCCCATCAAATATGAACCAAGGTAACCCTCTGAGTAAAATTAGCATATGATTCTCCAGGGTTGTTCTCCATCTGGTACATTTATCACCTTCTTGGAAGGCCAGTAATACAAGGTCTTTCCAGAAGGTATCCAGCCATGTAATATGATAAATAGAGACATTTATTGAAGAAGATATGAGATACAAGAAACATTGTGCATAGGACAATGACACCTATATACAGCTTATAGGCATCTTGGGACCTCACACAGTTCTCCCAATTACCATCAGCTTCCCAATCGTATTTTCCTGAATCTCATCGACAGTCTGAAATGTCTTCCCTTTCCAAGGTAATTTTAGTTCTGGGAAAAGCCAGAAGTTGCAGGGCACCAAATCTGGGCTGTAGAGAGCTAAATCACCTGGGTCACTTGATGTTTCACAAAAAAACTGCAAGAGACTTCATGCATGAGTGGGTGCATTGTTGTGATAATTCTGACAATCACCTATTGCCCATAGTGGTGGCTTTCTGAATCATCCAAATAGTTTCCATGGAGGAATGTTCAAGCTTAATGCAAACTTTGATGCAGATTCGTTACTCTACTTAGTTATTTTGAATGTGATGGCCACATAGTACACATGCTCACTTAACAGCATCTACTGCCCCCATTGATTAGTACAGTGAAGTTCATGCATGCCCATTCCAGTCCACTCTCATTGGCTCTCAGGTTACATTGATGTCACACAAACCATTCTCATTATATGAAAAATGGCTGGACTTTTTCTGGACAGACCTCATATACTCTTGGGGAATGCACTAATACACCTGAATGCATCTCTGAGATTCAATTCTATAGGAAACAATATCTGAGTTATTTTCTCCTAGTGCTTACCCAACCTATCTGAGAAAAAAAAAGAGTCATCAACTTGAAAGTAACTTTCTAATAAAACAAATTCAGGGGGGAATGTGCTATTAACAAAGATATCTAGTTTAATGGAACTTATATAAGAAAAGATGGGGTACATGTATTGAAGGAAGTATTCATGTGCAAGTATGAAACTACAGAGGGGTGTGAAGAGGCACCTTATTTCCCAATATCTGAGGGCTTCTTAGAGTATCTGTCACAGTCTCATCTGAGAATTCATTGAGGAAACTGAGGAATAAAATCCTTGGAGGGTACGTGAGGGAGACCTGCTGTTTACTGGAAGGAAATTAGAGAATCAAATCATGAACAATACCACAATCCCCTAAGGCATTTATTGGGAGAGAATAGAAAGAGAAACCAATCAAGAGGTGATTTAATGGAATTTGTTCATTCCCTTCAACTAAAAAATTCTCAGAAATATTAAAGATTTTAGATACATTTGCTCAGTAAAACTACATAGTGCCTGAGTGCAAGCAAAGCCTAAACTCTTACGATTTATATCAACAGAAAACAATACAGTGAGGAGAAGCCATATTTCATTCAGTCAAGTACCCTAAAGATCACTAACACAAGAGAGTACTTGCTCTATAGATGGTCTGTACTAAAAACAAAGTTCCTCTTCTCAAAGCAAGCTTAGAGTCCTTTTTAAAATACATATTCACTCAAAGCAACTTTGAGTCAGAGGTATTTGCCTACAAATAAATTGTCATATACATTTAGATAGTTTTTTTTTTAATCTATAGGAAAACAAAGAAAGACAAGATAAAATAAAAAGAAAGAAATTCTGGGAAAGATACTGAAACAATCCCCCCTCTTAAAGAAGTGGGGGGGGGGGCTTTAGCTGTAGCTCTCTATAGAGAAACCTCTAGGGTAGACACTCTGTTACACTACTCTCTACGCACATCTCGGGATTAATTTCTATTGTCTTGATAATTTTCATGGGCACTATTCTTCCAAAACAGCTTGATCCTTTTAGTGTCCAAATCCAGGACTGACTGTAAAATTCATAGTGAGGTTTGGACATGGAAAACTTTTCCTTGACCACATAGGATAATGTCCATAAATTTAACAAAGTAAGGAAGGTGTTATTTTTGAAAGTGATAAAAAGATAAATACAAGAGGGATAAAATTATTTTATTTTCACCAAATATAAACGTTTAGCAGCCAATCATCTAAAATCACAGCATCTTTGGTTATACATAAGTTAAAAACTAAAAAAAAAAAAATAGTATGTCAATTATGTCCTAGTAACCAAAATTACTGATGGTGAAAATATCTCAGGTCCTTAACCGGAAGCAAGGAGGAAATGCCTATATAACAGCCTTACAGAGTTGACCAGTGCCTGCCCTTAGGAAAGAAACAAGGTTATTCAAGTTATCATTTATCACTATTGTGCAGCCTGGATTCCTGGAAATTCTCTTGGGAGTTTCAAGGGGCCTGTGCATCATCAGTCAATCAGAAAGCGATACCCAATTAAAAGGACTTCAATCAATAACTTTGCTTTAAATCTGACCACAGAACCACTGTTTATTCCTTCCTTTGCAAACGGGAATGATTGAATGCCCTTATCCCACAGGACCAGCATAAGGAACCATTGCAAATCACTCTATTCTTACATTCTACATCAATAGTTGCAAGGATAATGATTGCATTGGTTTATAGCATGTACATTGTACCTAGTGCTTTTCCAAGGAGGCTCTCACAAACCACTAAATCATTTCTCTACCTCACACTCACTTAATTTAGAAGTTTCTGTTATGGCCATTACAGTGGCTAAAATATTTTAAAAATTAATTACCCTAACCTCACAATGCTGCCTTCTGCTCTCTTACAGAAGACCCTCCTTTCTCAGAGATCAGGACATATATTTTTCTATCTGTCTTCATCACTGTCTTCTCTTGGCCCCTAGACCACTCACCCATGTTCTCTAAGGTCTTCAACACCACACTCTTAGTTTCTCCATCTCAACTCCAGTGTCTTAATCATGCTGCAAGCCCAACATTGCTGCCCATAGTTCTTTGACCTCTTTTACTACAAAGAATTTCCCCTCCATTCCATTTCAGAAACATACTCTGAGGGCCACACAGTAAACTTCTCCTACCAGAACTTGCCCATTTCAGAAATATTAGCTGGCAATAGCTCTTTCTTTGAGAACTTGTTACAGAACAGGCCAGGGGCAGCCAACAATATACCGCTACTGAAAGGACCCCCCCTTTGTGCCCCTGGGGTTCCCCACCCCGTACTAGGTTCATTTTGCTTGCCACCAAAGGAAAGACATCTCTCAATGCCAGAGACTGGTGAAAAGGAAAGGAATTATTTATTTACAAGTTATATAGGCTTGGAGTAATGACTTAATGTCTCCTTTAAAATACAAAGTTCTTTAGAATACCCACAAATGCACACAGTCCTTCCTTCTCCCCCTGCCCAGTCTAGGGTACTGTATCTCAGGAAAAGAAGTAGAAGTCTGTGATTCAGGCAGGCCCTTGGTTCCAGTACCATCTACTGTGTCACCACTGCAATCTCCAGTTAATCCAAAACCATGTGGCAGCTTCTCATAGCCCACCAGCAAAAGTCCTTTCACCCCTTTTCTTCCAAGCAGAGTCTCTCCTGCTTCCTAGGCCGCGTGGCAAAAGGAGCAACCCCAAAGCCGCATGGTCCTGCCCTCTGCCCAAGCCGTGGGGTCATTCCTGCCACAGCCGCAGGGTCCTGACTTTCCTTCCCTCAGCATCTCTCCTGCTTTCTTCCGAACTGCTAAGAGAGAGCTCTGCATTGCTGCTACATCTTGCTTCCCAGCTTCCTAAGCTGCATGGCAAATGGAGCCCCAAAGCCACAGGGTTCTCCCCTCTTGCCAAAAGCCATGTGTTCCTCCCCTGGGGAGGGTGCCTTGCCTGGATTTAAATTGCTGCATCAATCTTCCTCTGTAGCCCCATTTCCGACTCCTCCTTCAATCAGCTACACCTGCCAGCATTCCCATATTCTTCCAGCTTTACTGGGATGCCAGGGTAATTGTGGGCAGGTGTGGCCCCATGGCATGGAGCCAAGCATCTCCAAGCTCTCAGGCGGATGCTGTGACCAGGGGGAGTTGCCTCCCAGTTACTTCTTGAGTGGAAGTCACTTCCATCCCCCAGGCTCAAAGCCTGGACACAGCTATTTAACATATCTGTGAAACCAGTTAAAGGTTATAGATATGTTAAATGACCATGCCAGAGGTTAGCTGCAAAGCTGCTGCTATACAAAACAGCTCTGAATGGCCCTGCTCCATGTGTCCCATCCCCCCAGTTCAGACTTGTGGGGGTGAGGACATCCTATATATATTTTTCTAATATTTCCTGGACACCTTGAGTTATGTACCCCATTACAGATCCCTATTTGGGGATCCCCCTTGGCTGCACCCTGTTACTCACTAACTTTTATTTGTTAAACTCACTCTATTATTCCAACATCCCCTGTTCTTCATTTTCACTGAGTTCCCCAGTCCTGTGAGCCTTTCATTTTTGTGAGATTATTGATCCATTTCTGTCTTTACTTTCTTTTCTCCCCAGCATCAAATCTGCATTCCAATCTTTAAACATTCTTTTGTCAATATCTTCAAATCCACTGCCTCCTTGAAAATCTTTAGCCTTTAATCAATCCCACTACCTACCTTATCTATTCTGACAGTCAGGCTACTGGCCATAACTGAATTTTTAAAAATCAAGCAAATGTGCTTTGTGGTCTGAAGTATTAGTGTCCAAACTAAGTTATGTCTTAATAGATACTCCAGTGGGCATCCAAAAATCTTTCCAAATGTCCCTGGTCCACAATTTCACTTAAAAAAAAGACAACAGTTATTTTCTCTACTTTTCCACCTCCTTTTTAAACTTTTATCCTGTCACAATCTGACTTTTATTCCCACAAAAAGTAGCTTTTGTTTGTTTCGCTCACCATCATTTGTCCCTCAGAGTCCGGCAGAGTAATATCAGTGGGAATCACTGGCATTTTACTGAGTAGTGAATGGAAACCAAGAGAAGAGAGGTGACATTACCGGAGTGTTTGAACCTTCCATGAGCTTCAGCACAAATTTCAATTATTAAGAACAATAAATTGATGTAAAGATGTAACAGGGTGCAGCCAAGAGTGGGGCCCCAAATAGGGATTTGTAATGGGGTCTAGAACTCAAGGTGTCCAGGAAATATTGAAAAAATATATATAGGATGCCCTCACCCCCACAAGTCTGACCTGAAAGGGATGGGGCACATGAAGCAGGGCCATTCAGAGCTGTTTTGTATAGCAGCAGCTTTGCAGCTAACCTCTGGCATGGTCATTTAACATATCTATAACCTTTAACTGGTTTCACAGATATGTTAAATAGCTGTGTCCAGGCTTTGAGCCTGGGGGATGGAAGTGACTTCCACTCAAGATGTAACTGGGAGGCAACTCCCCCTGGTTACAGTGCCTTCCTGAGAGCTTGGAGATGCTTGGCTCCATGCCATGGGGCCACACCTTCCCACAATTACCCTGGCATCCCAGTAAAGCTGGAAGAATATGGGAATGCTGGCAGGTGTAACTGATTGTAGGAGGAGTCGGAAATGGGGATGCAGAGGAAGACTGGCATGGGGATTTAAACCCAGGCATGGGTGGCAGCCATGCCAAAGGAGGGACCATGCAGTTTTGGCGGAGTGGGGACCCCTCAGCTTGGGAAAAAGAGAGGACTGCGTGGCCTTGGGTTTCTCCTTTTGCAACATGGCTTAGGAAGCAGAAGAGACTTTGCCTAGAAGAAAAGGGGTGAAAGGACTCTTGCTGGCGGGCCATGAGAAGGTGCCACATGGTTTTGGATTAACTGGAGATTGCAGCAGCGACACAGCTGCTGGTGCCGAGGGCCTGAATCACAGATTTCTACTTCTTTTCCTGAGATACAGTAGCCCGGACTGGGCAGAGGGAGAAGGAAGGACTGTGGATTTGTGGGCATTCTAGAGAACTTTAGTATTTTAAAGAAGACGTTAAGTCATTACTCCAAGCCTGTATAACTTGTAAATAAATAATTCCTTTCCTTTTCACCAGTCTCTGGCATTGAGAGATGTCTTTCCTTTGGTGGTGAGCAAAACGAACCTAGTACAGAGTGGGGACCCCTGGAGCACAAAGGGGGGTCCTTTGGGTAAGAGTATATCATTTACTGTCCCAGTCTGTTCTGTAACAAAGATGGTAAAGTAAGGAGAAAAAAACATTGAAAAGAACCTTGTACTTCTTAGTTTGTGCTCCAAACATTTAGTGGGTATAGGCAGAGCCAGATTAACAGAATGCAAGCATGGCATGAGTACATGGTCCTAATGAATCAGAGAAATATGGATCTTATTAACTCGGTAATTCATTTTGGTTCATTTACCCATGTCACCAAGATCCCAATAAGGCAATACAATTTCAGGCTTTCCTTGATCATTTTGTTAAAAAAAGATTGTATCATTCCTCCCATTTAGTGATAAAGAGTCATGAGAAAATATCCTGGAATAGCTTATATGGGAATTTATTTGCCTTCCACCATGTCAGCCTAGAGCACTCTGAAGTTAGAGTGTTCTCTGTATCATACGTAAATGATAAAAACCCTGAGTCAGCAAATCAGACCTGGGAATGATATGGCATGAGTCTCCTCTCGAAATCTGTGTCAAACAAGCTCCTAACTGCATCTCAGAGGAACAGAAAGCTATTTTGTTTGCAAAGCCAACTCAGAACTTTCCCCTTTTGCTTTTGGGAATTTTTCACTCAAAATCTCATTGCTTTAGCTCAGCACACCATCCATTTAAGAGTCAATAGGCACAGGTATATTTTCTTCAGATGTAAGGTCTTGAACAAATGAATTTTCTCAGTAGGTTGCCACAGAGTCATTTAGCTCAAGTCTGTGTAATTGTGATACATTGAGACAATTCTCTACTGGAACACTGGAGTTCACTACAAAGTATATATAGGCACAGGTGCCAATGTGAGGCTTGAAAGACTGCATAGTGCCTAAGTGAAATTCCTCTACAATAAAAATGCTTCTTTAAAACTATGAGTCATCCAAAGTTGGGAGAGTTTCAAAGGAAGTTCGGAGGATGAAAATAAAGAATAACAAAGTTAATTAGGAGAGCTATTACGTCTGGAAGTGTCCAGGCAGGCAGAAACCATAGTTAAACAAACTCCCAAACATAAATCACCAGCACTAATCAGCTATATAGGCAAACTGGCAGGCTTTACAAAAGACATGGTTGGCTACCCAAGTCACACTACTCAAAACAGTACTGGAGGAAAATGAAGAGGCACAGTAGCAGCTGAGATAGCGAGATTGCTAAAGCAATGACCCTTGGGAGACGCAGCTATGCAGAGCAGGATATGAGTAGCAGTTAAATCGCTCTCCAGTAGGGGTTAGTGCCTCATAATGTAATGGACTTATAATTGTATACATTTTCATAAATGTTCAATTAAGCAATTGGTTTGTTTTCTTCATAATGTGATTCTTTAAGTGCTAGTTTCTCCTCTGGCAATTCCTGTGCCCTGGGATTGTCTACAATGGGCCTGACTGTACAAACCACCTGGAGGCTGATAGGGCTTCAGTAAAGCACACACTTCTAGGAGATTTCTTCCACATTCATTTAAAGCTTTCCTCAGATTTACTCCTCTTTGGAAGGTGAGGGCTTCCTCCTGCTTCCAACTCTTACTTATGACTCAGTTGGGAGGACAGGCTCCCTTGAGCTGGCCTACACTTTTTTTCATATCACCAATGGTAAAATTGAATTTTTCTCAAGTTTTTATTTTATTTTTTTATTTTATTAAGATTCTATTTATTTATTTTTAGAGAGGGGAAGGGTAGGGGAAAGAGAGGGACAGAAACATCAATTTGTGGTCACCTCTCACAAACCTCATACTGGGGACCTGGCCCACAACCCAGACATTCTCCCTGATAGGAAATCCAACCAGCAACAGTTTGGTTCACAGGTAGGCACTAAATCCACTGATCCAACCAGCAAGAGTGTATTTTTCTTTTTATTCTCTCTCTCTTTTTTATCGTTGTTCAAGTATACTTGTCTCCATTTTCCCTCCACAACTTCCCTCCACCCCAGCCATCCCGACTTCCAACCCTGAAGCCTACCCCCTTTTGGCTTTGTCCATGGGACTTTTATACATGTTCCTTGGTGACCATTCCCCTTCTTTCCCTCATTATACCCTCCCCCCCTCTGGTTATTGTTAGTTTGCTCTTTATTTCAATGTCTGCGGTTACATTTTGCTTGCTTATTTGTTTTGTTCATTAGGTTCCACTTACAGGTGAGGTCATATGGTATTTGTATTTCACCACCTGGCTTATTTCACTTAGCATAATGCTCTCCGGATCCATCTATGCTGTCACAAATGGTAGGGAGCTCCTTTTTCCTTTCTGCTGCATAGTGTTCCATTGTGTAAATGTACCACAGTTTTTTTTAATCCACTCATATACTGTTGGACACTTAGGTTGCTTTCAGCACTTGGCTATTGCAAACTGTGTTACTATGAACATTGGGGTGTGTAGGTTAAATTGAATTATTGCTTTGAGATTCTTAGGATATAATCCCAGCAATAGAACTGCCAGGTCAAAAGGCAGTTCCATATTTGGTTTTCTGAGGAAATTCAATCCTGTTTTCCACAGTGGATGTACCAGTCTGCATTCCCACCAAAACTATACTAGGGTTCCCTTTTCTACATAACCTTGCCAGCACTTGTTTGTTAATATCTTTTTTTCACATTTTTTATTGCTGTTCAAGTATAGTTGTCTCCCTTTTCCCCAAATCACTGCCCCCGCCACCCCAGCCATCCCCACGTCCCACCCCTTGGTCTTACTCTGCTTTGGTTTGTCCATGTGACCTTTATACATGTTACTGCAAACTCTCCCTCCTTACCCCCCATTGTCCCCTCCCACCTCCCCTCTAATTACTGTCAGTTTGTTCCTAATTTCAGTGTCTCTGGTTATATTTTGCTTGCTTGTTTGTTTTCTTGATTAGGTTCCACTTATAGGTGAGATCATATGGTATTTGTCCCTCAGTGCTTGGCTTATTTCACTTAGCATAATGCTTTCCAGATCCATTCATGCTGTTGCAAAGGGTAGGAGTTTGTTTTTTCTTTCTGTTGTGTAATATTCCATCATGTAAATGTACCATCGTTTTTTGATCCACTCATTTACTGATGGGCACTTAAGTTGTTTCCAGCACTTGGCTATTGGAAATTGTGCTGCTATCAACATTGGGATGCATAGGTTCTTTTGAATTGGTGTTTCAGGATTCCCAGGAGTGGAATTGCCAGGTCAAAAGACAGTTTCATTTTTAGTTTTCTAAGAAAATTCCATCCTGTTTTCTACAGTGGCTATTCCAATCTGCATTCCCACCAACAGTGTCCTAGGGGTTCCCTTTTCTCCACAACCTTGCCAACACTTGTTTGTTGATTGTGTTATGATGGCTAGTCTGAATCCTGACAAGGGGTATCTCATCCTGGTTTACATTTGTATTTCTAATGGCTACTGATGCTAACCATCATTTCGTATGTCTCTGGTCCCTCTGTATGTCCTCCTCGAAGAAGTGTCTGTTCAGATCCTTTGTCCATTTTAAATTGGCTTGTTTGTCTTCCTGAAGTGAAGTCCAGTGAGTTCTTTATATATTTTGGAGATCAAACCATTGTCCTAGGTATCATTTGAAAATATGTTTTCCCATACAGTTTGTTCCCTTTTCATTTTGCTGATGTTTTCTTTAGCTATGCAGAAGCTTTTTATTTTGATGAAATCCAACTTGTTTATTATTTTCTTTATGTCCCTTGCTCTAGATGACATATTGGTGAAAATATTGCTGCATAGAATATTTGAGATTTTCCTGCCCATATTCTCTTCTAGAACTTTTATGATGTGACAACCTATATTTAAGTCTTTTATCCACCTTGAGTTGACTTTTGTGTATGGTGTGAGTTGGTGATTGACTTTCATTTTGTTGCATGTAGCTGTACAGATCTCTCAACACCATTTGTTGAAGAGGCTATTTTTACTCCATTTCATGCTTCTTCCCCCTTTGACAAATATTAATTTACCATAGAGACTTGGGTTTATTTCTGGGATCTCTATGGTGCCCCATTGATCTGTGTTTGTTCTCATGCCAGACCAGACTTGCATGAGACTTGATTACAGTGGAATTTTAACATAATTTGATATCAGGTATTGTGATCCCTCCTACTTTAAACTTTTTTCTCAAAATTTCTGAGGTTATTCAGGGTTGTTTATGGTTCCATATAAATTTTTGAAATGTTTGTTCTATGTCTGTGAAATATGTCATTTGTACTTTAATAGATATTGCTTTGAATCTATCAATTGCTTTGGGTAGTATGGACATTATGATGATGTGAATTCTTCCAACCCATGAACATGGTACATGCTTCCATTTGTTTCTGTATTCCTAATTTCTTTCTTCAACGTTGTGTAGTTTTCCGAGTATAGGTCTTTTATCTCCGTGTTTACCTTTATTCCTAGGTACTTTATTTTTCTTTATTTTACTTTATTGTTGACCTATCAAATGGGATTTTTTTTCTTGATTTCTGTTTCTGATATTTCATTGTTGGTGTATCAAAATGCCTTCAATTTCTGAATATTGACTCTGTATCCTGCTGTTTTGACAAATTCATTTATTAGGTCAAGCAGTTTTATTGGTAAAGTCTATAGGATTTTTTATACACACTATCACGTCACCTACATACAATGACAGTTTTTTTTTCCTCTTTTCCAATTTGGATGCCTTTTATTTCTTTCTCTTTTCTATTGCTGTAGCTAGGACTTCCAATACTATGTTGAATAGCAGTGGTGAAAGCGGACATCCTTGTCTTTCTTGTCCTTGATCTTATTGAAAAAGCTTTTAATTTTTTTCCATTGAGTATGATATTGCCTGTAGGTAGCTTGATTATGGCCTTTATTATGTTGAGGAACATCCCCTCTCTTCCAACTGTGCTGAGATTTTTTATCATAAATGGGTGCTGTACTTTATCAAATGCTTTTTCTGCATCTATTGATATGATCATGAGACTTTTGTCTTTCCTTTTGTTTATATGATGTATGACATTTATTGATTTGTGAATACTGTATCATTCTTGCATCCCTAGGATGAATCTCACTTGATCATGTTGTATGATTTTTTTTTAAAGATTTTATTTCTTTATTTTCAGAGAGAGGAGAAGGGAGGGAGAAAGAACAATGTATGGTTGCCTCTCACATGGCCCCCACTGGGGACCTGGCCCGCAACCCAGGCATGTGCCCCGACTGGGAATCGAACCGGGACCTTCTGGTTCCCAGCCCGCGCTCAATCCACTGAGCTACACCAGCCGGGCCTGTATGATATTTTTAATGTATTTCTGGATGCAGTTTGCCATTTTTTTTAAGGATTATAGCATCTATGTTCATCAGTGATATCAGCCTGTAGTTTTCTTTCTTTATTGTGTCTTTATCTTGTTTTGGGACATCATAAAAAGAGTTTGGAAGTCTTCCCTTTTCCTGGATTTTTTGAAATAGTCTTTGAAGGATAGGGGTTAGCTCTTCCTTAAATGTTTTGTAAAATTCTCCTGTAAAATAGTTTGGTCCAGTGTTTTTGTGTGCTGGGAGTTTTTTGATTACTGCTTGCACTTCATCAGCTGTTACTGGTAAGTTCAGTCTTCCTGCTTCTTCTTGATTTAGTTTTAGATTATATTTTTTTAGAAATTTGTGCATTTCACCTAGGTTTTCAAATTTCTTGGTATATATTTGTTCTTAATAATTTCTTACAATCACTTGTATTTCTGAAGTATCAGTTGTAATTGCTCCTTTTTCATTTCTGATTGTATTTATTTAGGTCCTCTCTCTTTTCTTTCTTGATGAGTGCGCTTAAAGACTTGTTGATTTTTTTGTTGTTGTTGTTTTCAAAGAACAAGCTCCTGGATTTATTGATCCTTAGAATTGTGCTTTTAGAGTCTATGCCATTTAATTCTGCTCTGATCTTGCTTATTTCTTTCCTTCTACTTGTGTTGGGCTGTCTTTGTTCTTGTTCCTATAGTTCTTGTAGATGTAAGGTTAAGTTGTTTATTTGAAATGTGTCTATCTTTTTCATGTAAGCCTGTATCACTATGAACTTCCCTCTCATTTCTGTCTTTGCTCTGTCCCATAAATTTTGGACTGTTGTGAATTCATTTTCATTTGTTTCTAGGAATTTTTTATTTATCTTTGATCTCATTCTTAACCCAGTCATTGTTTAACAGAATGCTATTCAATCTCCATGAATTTCAGTGCTTTTTAATTTTTTTCCTTAAGGTTAGTTTCTAGTCTCTGCCCCCTCTGGTTGGAGAAACTGCTTGATATGATTTAAATTTTCTTAAATTTGTTGAGGCTTGTTTTGTGTCCTATCATGTGGTCTATCTTTGAAAATGTCCCATGTGCTTTTGAAAAGAATGTGTATTTTGCTTTTTTCACATGAAAAAATATATAAAATCAGTTAATTCCCTTTGGTTTACGACATTTTTCTATGCTGCAATATTTTTGTTTATATTTGATTTGGAGAATCTATCCATTTTTGACAGTGGGGTGTTAAAATCCCCAACTATAATTGTGTTGATGTCACTATCTTTGTTGAAGTCCTTTAAGATGTTCCTTATATATTTGGGTGCTCATATGTTAGGTGCATGTATGTTTACTGTGTTAATGTCTTCTTCATGGATTCTTCACTTGAGTATTATGAAGTACCCCTCTGGGTCTCTTTTTACAGTTCTTGTTTTGAAGTCTGTCTTGTCTGATATGTGTATTGCTAACCAAGCTTCTCAGTGATTCGCAGTGAGCTCACTGAGCTTCCTTATAATCATTGTTTCAAACTCAATATCTAATAGTTGACTTGCCTCTATTGCTTTCAGCATTCTTTTTGAGGGTTCCCCCTTCCTTTTGTTTTAGGTTTGTTCTTTTTCTTCCCATTGTTTGCGAGATTTGTCTTTTTATTTATTTATTTATTAAGATTTTATATATTTTTAGAGAGAGGGGAAGAGAGGGAGACAGAGAGGGAGAGAAACAGCGATGTACTGTTGCCTCTCACATGGCCCTGAATGGAGACCTGGCCTGCAACCCAGGCATTTGCCCTGACTGGAAATCGAACCGGCGGCCCTTTGGTTCCTAGCCTGCGTTCAATCCACTGAGCTACATCAGCCAGGGTGTGATACTTCTCTTTTTAGCCTCTGCTCTTAAATTTATAATTTCTAACTCCCTGTGTTTATGGTGTGAACTTCTATGGTAGGAGACATGTGAGATTCAGTGGTGCAGTCTCCTTGATCTCCTGAACTTGCTGCACTTGGGATGACATTCATGTTTGTTCTCTGGATGTAACTGGGTTTTGATTGTTGTTGTGTTGTTCTTTGTTGGGTCCTTCCCTCCAGCTGCTTGACTGAGGGCCACTCTGCCCACCATATCTTATATGCTGTTGTGGAGGTTTTATCAGAAGAAAACCACACAGCCCAGGGAACAAACCCACATCCACAATAATAGCTCTCCTCTGTATTCTCTGTATCAACAGCAAATCAGCCAGTATTAATAAGGGTGTAAAGAGATTAAGACTCTTATAAGAAAGGAGAGAAATAAAGTATAGTATACATTCTCATGACTTCATATAAAAGATCTTGCTGGAGGAGGGAATCGGCTTGCTTGTGGGCAGCTGGGGAGGTGCCGAGAGCAGAGCAAGCGCCATTGTTCTCTCAGGTCCCGCCCCCACACACAGCGTCACAACACTGCAACATGGGATACACCGCCCCCACAGAGAGCTTCACAACACAACGACGTGGGTGACCCCACCCCCAAAGACAGCGTCCAACAGAGCAATGTGGGTTTCCCCACCCTGGTGCACACCCAAAGCTCTGACCCTTAAAGTAACCGGCACACCGAGGGAAAAAAATAAAGGCGGCAAGATAGTGGGGAGCAGAGTCCACTCCCTCCTCCCCACAAGTGAAACACCCAGCTGATTTTCTGAGGAACAGAGCGAACACCCAACAGTATTCCAGCATATATGAAGATTGGTGACCAAGATTACAGGGGAAATTGAACAATCAGATGCCTGACACAGACAGGAGGACCAGGGGAGCAGGCCTGACCGGACACTTTTAAAGCCAGCC
>PVJI01019445.1:0-30947 GCA_004026765.1 Micronycteris hirsuta | reverse complement strand
CACGCAGTCCTGAGAATTTACACGTTTTGAGCACAGCTCTGTGTGATTCCTGTGTGAGCAAGTGTGGATCATGTCTGTGGGATGGGAATTCTCTAATAGGAATTTGGCAAAGGTGTATCTTAAAAAATTCTGGCTTGCTGTGCCCTGCATATTTAACCTGGTCGTGTCTGCCACCGGATCTGAATCAACATCCCAATGCTTTGCTATGAGTAATCCTACCTGTTCTGCTTAATCCCATGAATAATCAATCCAATGTAAATGTGTCTTAATGCCTCTAATAAAACCCCCGGCTGAGCAACCCACGAGGTCTTTCTCCCCAAGATGGGCGATGGTGGAGGAGACCCGTGGCCACCGGATTTCTTCCCCCCGCGTGTCTCAGTGTGAGATGTATACACGCAGTTGGTTACGGTCACCCACGGGTTTCGCCTGGGACGAGATCCCCACGGCATTTGAGAGAGAAATATCAATCTGTTGCCTCTTGTAGGCACTCAGGCCAGGGACCAAACCCACAACTTAGGAACATGCCCAGTCTGGAAGGGAACTTGTGACCTTTCTGTTTACTTGAAGGTACTCCATCCGACTTAGCCACACCGGCCAGGATGACATCCCATAAAATTTAAAGAATGCTTAGTATTAATAAATCAAAATGGTCAAAATTGATAAAGCTCCTCTTAAAGGCATCATCCAACTAACAGTAAGTTTTCTAGAAAACTGAGCACATTCTGATGCTTGAAATCACATTAATAAAAGCTATCTCCTTTTTCTCTTATGTACCGAGATAAAAGCTAACTAGAAGGATTTCCCAAATGAAAGAAGATAAACAGTGTTTTGGAGAAGGACAAAATTTTTGGTAGAAGTGGCATTTAGGGACAAGAAATGTGATGTGGAATAACATGGATATAAGTGTTTCTGAAATATAGAAAATAATGATGTAGGATTTAAGAGACTAGAAGGTGCAAGAAGTTGAGGGAGGCCAGTTGTTGAAGTAATTAATATTCACAATCAAAGTTCTCCTAGTTTGATCCAGTGCTAGTGATTACATTTGCTCTTGGCAATTGTATAATTACACTCAGCTTCAAATTCCTGACTCAGTTTAGTTACCACACCGAGCTGACAACAGGGAAAGTCGAAGGAGATGCAGAACATGTTGCACACTATGGGTGCTGCACGTGTAGTTTTCACTTGGTGTAGGCTTTACATTTTAGCTTAAATATTTACCATACCATCTATTTTTAGAAAATGATTAATGAGATTTATTTCAAAAAATATATGTTTTGTTTCCTCTTGTTAGGAATAGAGTTTTCTATACCTTTCTGACAGTTTGCCAATGGAAAGGCATTCATCCCCGCTTCATCTATTGCATATCTGTCAGCTTAATGTAAATCTGGTGCAGAGAAGAAGAAAACAAATTTAGGACTGATTAATGTAAAACTGCTCTTTGATGAGCAGTATAATGCAATACAACTCTGAATTTTCAAATTCATTATATTGGCTGTTCCAATATCATGTTGTTCACATTTGCTGAAAGACTCTTTTCTAAGTTTCTACCTTGGAACATACAGCTCAGTGGGAAAATACACATTTATATGGATACACTGGCTTCAATACCAAATGAATGTTTGTACAAATCTGCTCTCAGCATTGATATTAATTTATTAGACAATTAGAATATGATAACTAAAATGAAGGTTATAACTTGCCTTACATAATTTTTTTTTGTTTCCACTCACACCTCTTTCTTCCATATACAAAGTTCCTAGTCTACAAGGATATCTTAGTACATATTTATATAGATCACTTTTTTTTTTATTTATGGAAAGGGATTGCTTGTTCCCCCAGGTGGTTATAAAATTGCAGTTTCGGTTTGACATGGTACAAATTGGTTTAGAGAAACTAAATTATTCTAAAATCTTTAGAAACTGAAATGATGCTTTTGGAGCATAGTAACAGGGTAAATAAATCTAGAAGATGGCAATTTTTATCTTTCCAGCACTAGATGGGTTTTTCCTGGATCATGCCTCTGAATTTAGGTCACTGATTTTTATCCAGAGATTTTTTACTTGTATAAAAAAAAATGGAAACTAAGAACTACCATAAAACAAGACTAAGTTTGCAATCTTTTGAAATGTGTATTTATACAGACCATGAAATAAAAACATTTTGTTCAAGAAAAAGTTGTATTTTTAATGCCACTCTGAATGGCAGACCAAAAATAAAGTTTTTAGGAGTGAGTAAATAGTTTTGTAATTTAGTCTTTTCCCTAGCTTATCCTATAAACAGGGGCTATTGGAGCATGGGAAAATACACTAAGTGTAGAACCTTACTTTAGTTTTTAAGTAACACTTTATTAAAAACTAATGTATGTACAGATATATACCCAAGTCATACACCATAAGCTCTACAGATTTTAAGTGAACAACCTATATGATCAGCATACCAGTAAAAATAAGACATTAATAAAATATTACCAGATCCCAAAGGCCCTCTCATGCCTCATTACAAAGATAATTGCTATCCTGCTATCTAACACCACAGATTAGTCGTATCTACTCTCTGGAAGACAACTCTTTCATGCAAATATTAGTTCTACTTAATATCATACAGGAGATTTTACATTTTTTCCATTTATCAATCATTAGGCAAGAGGTAACAATGTGGAATCAGAGGAAAATCAAATACATCAAAGCAGCTTTAACATAACAGTGTTTTTCATGATATTCTAAGTACTGTGGAAGTTGAAAATGTCACCCACATTGAGAGTGAAGTTTGTGTTTTGATAGCAGCCAAATGATTGATTCCATGATTTTTTCCTATACTATTTTGGCCCAAAATTAAATTTAACAAAGTAAAAGCTTAAATCATCCATGGTCCATTAAAATATAACACATAAAAATAAATACATAAATGGGCAACAATTTTAATGATCAGAAAGGAGGGACATGATATTTAAGAACTACATGTGGTAATAGAACATTATATAACAACATATTGATAGTCAGTTCAGACATGATGTTTAGTTTTAACAATTAATATTCTATTCTCTACAATCATCACTCACAGTTTAAAGTGCTTAATGAGTTCTTACAGGAAAGTGACTATTTTAGGGTCATATAATTAATCATTTTATTCAAGCTATTGCCATTAAAAATTCTCAGGATATGTTTTTATTTTTATTATAAAATTAATTGAATTTCCCATTGAAGTTTGTCAATATAAAACCTCAAATATCTTGGTCTCTCCTTTGTACACTTTTTTCTCCCTATTCTTCAAGACATAATTGTTGAAATTGAATAATTCCTGATTTTTTACCTGGGTACAATAACCTGAGAATGAAAATAACTTCAAACTAAGCAACTACTGAATTCTTATGGTAGGTGCTGTACTAATATCTCAGTTAATTCACTCAAAAATACAGTGAGGCAAACATTATGTCTATTTTATACTGTGGAAATTGGAGTTTAGGGAAAATATGCAGTATCATCTTATCAGAATTGCTAGAGAAAGAATTGGAATACAAAACCATTTGACTCTGAATCTCTACTGAAAGATGCTTTCACATAGTATTTAAGGCTTAGTGTTAATATTGGATATAATATATTGGTTGATTAACTTTTATCTCTTTCAAAACAAAACATAGTTTTAGTGTGTTCATTGTTCAAGCAGCAAACACTATATGGATTTGTGTCCTGATATCTTTGAAGATTCTCATAAGAAACTCAGTACAGGGTGGTGAGCCTGGACCAGCAGCATCAGCATCACCCTTGAGTTTGTTAGAAACAAAAATTCATGAACTCCATCTTGACTCTCTGAATTCCTGAGCATGGGACCAAGAAAACTATGTTTTAATAAGCTCTTTAGATGATTCTTATACATGTTAAACTTGAGAACCAATGACATATTCTTTAAAAGCATGAACTATAGAGACAGACAATGTAAGTTTGTATGGGTCTGCAAATTATTGATACTAGTGATGTTACTTTGAGCAATTTAGTTCATCTTTATGAGTCTCAGTTTCCACAGGGTTGTTCTGAGGTTTATATAACATACATAGAAAAAGTCATAGCCAGAAATGTGTAAATAATTAGAAATGAACATAAATTTTTCAGAATACAAGCTACTGTACTTGGTATCAAAAACCTTCACTGGGCAGCTCAATATTGTTGAATAATTTATTTTAATAATAAATTCTAATAAATATTAAGTTATTGAATAGGACTAAATATTCACTTTATAATCTGTTTCTTTTAAAAATCTATAAAACAGAAATAAATTGATGGGAGCTCATATAAATACAACACAGTAAATTACACATTTTTATGAAGATGATTTCATACAGAATTCAAAGTATATGCAATTAGTGCTACAAATTAGAAACCACAAAGGATGATTTAGCAAACACATGATTTAGCAAACAAATCAGAGAAAAAAATTCAGATTAATTTAAATCTCCCCATATATATTTAATCATGTGATAAGCAATTCTCAAGAGAAAGCATTATATGTTATTCTTTATTCCCAAAAGTAAGAGAGCTTCAAAGTTAAGAACAATTATTGTGGAAGGTAGAATAGTCATTGAGTATAATAGAATCCATACACTTGTATTTAAAATTATGAGAATAACATATAATATTATTTGCTTTTATGTGCAATGACAGTTTTAATGAGAGTCATGCCGTATTGTTGCACCTGTGGGTGAGTAATCATAATATTTCTGATGGTAAATTTGCAATGAGGGGATGCAAAGATCTGAGTAAAGAGAAACAGATGGTGTGTAAATGCCAAAGAAATAACCATATACTTTGGGGGTAGTATGTTCATGTTACAGCATGAAGTTGAGTCCATCAATTGATAAATGTAATAATTGTGTTCTACATGAAAACTAGTGCTTTCGTGTGCACTCAGACAGTTCTCACTATAATGTAAAGAGTTGGATATTGCTATTTTCCCCATCTTACTTCTAAGGAAACAAAATGAGAATTTCAATAATGTGACCAGGATCACAAGGCTGTTAAGTGGGCTATATTAAGATGGGACACCTCCTTAGGTTTTGTTCCAAAATTTTTGTCCATACTATGCCACACCTTCTTTTAATATTTAATTCACTTTCCATTAAAATTTATATCATAAAAGAGAAAAATTGAAGTGTGTTTGCAATTAAGAAATACCTGTTTTGCAATTGTATCTATAAATACAAATGGTTTGAATCCACTCCATAGAGAGTTGTGAGTGTATGCTTATGTATACATGTTTTCGGTTAAAAACTACATATATATTTCTAGGTAGGTTTACATTTTGAGAAATGATAATTTTATTCTATTGGACAGAAAAAGGTTAGTATCTCACCATGGTCAGCCTGGTACTCATGTAGACTCAACACTGGATTGGGGCACCCCTATTGTGCTTGCTCAGTAACAGGGCTAGAAATATTGCATCCTGTCTCTACTGGAAATCAACCACTGCAGGATATATACTCTCAAACCTTGGGAGATGGGTAAAATCTAATGTTAGAAAATCCTTACCAGGCTCAAGAATGCATGAGCTCCATATGTAGAATTAAACTTTTTATGAATCTGGATGTCAATGCTTATTCTCTTGGTATCTTTTTATATGCTGTAAAGACTGCATTTTTATTTCTTTTGTTCCTGAGGTCTTGATTCAGTCATCTTCAGCATCTTGCAGGTCAGCTGGATACTGCCTCTGCCTGCCTGGTGCAGTGTGGCTATTCTTTATTTACTCTCCCTTAGACAGACTGCTATGGATGATAGAGAGTGCTATGAACCAAAAGTTTGTGTCTCCCCAAAAATTCATATGCCGAAGTTTTAATGTAGTACTAGAGAGAGGGGCCTTTAGGGGATGATTAGGTTTTGAAGACATCACTAGAGTGGAGCATTCATGGATGGGATCAGTGTTCTCATAAGAAAATACAAAAACAAAAAGAAGGTTCTCACCAGGAACTGTGCAAGCCTGCACCTTGATGTTAGACTTCGAAGCCTCTAGAACTGTGAAAAATGATATTTGTTGTTTAAGCCACCTGGTCTATGGTATTTTTGATATATTAGCCCAAGCTGACTAAGATAGGGAAGTAAAACATGATAGCATCCAAGACAATCTTTTGTTAGTGACTCCACTACCAACCAAGCTCTCGTATCTTCAGAAAAGTTTGTGTGCAGGTGAGTGGGTGGAGAGGCTGCTGCAGATAATGAGAAAAGGGGACTAGGGACATGGTGAAAGAAAAACTAGAATTTTCAGTTGAAAATGATAATGCGATCTATTTATATGAACCTATGTTTGTTCTAGTCTACTTAAGCTAAATTATTGAGCTTCTCTAAAAAATAACTCTACCTTTATAGCACACATTGTCCTTTACCCTTCTTTTAAGACAAACTCTGCATGCATATAGGAAGAGAGATGTTTCTAATTGAAATGCCGTGGAGATTACAGGGAAAGAAGTTACCACCACCATCATTAGTCAGGTCAATAATTATATCTGTCCCCTAACATTTCAAACCAAGAAATTCAAATATTTTATCTTAAAATATTTTAAAGTCCAATGCTTGGTTTTCTAGTATTTACCAAATTTCTCTTCATTAGATTTAGTTTTAGGTGGTCTTTATTCTAATAGTAACAGCCCTGAATTAATCTCATCATGGCCAAAGGGTAAATTAACCTAGTTTGATCACAAAGTTTGGTTATTCTTAATTCTGATGCTAAAGAAATTCAATGCTTTCTCTTATTAGTAATCAATTTTGTTGATTATGAGTAATCTAAAAGAAATTCAGAGCAAACTTTAATCAAATGTTGCTTTGTCTGCAACTTTTTTGGCATATTAATAACCATATATTAAATTCAAGGTGTTTCCTGAAGCTTTACAATGCTCAGATTATAAAATATTAAAGAACGATAGATGAGTTAAAAGAGGTTCTGTGATTAATTTGTACAAATCAAGGTATTATAATCATTATGCCCTATATATCTCTTTTTAGTGCAATTATAGGAATGCTTAGTTTGGTTATAGTCATGTAGAAAGACGTTGTATAGATATATACCTGTAAAATAAATATTATAAAATTAAACATAGTAATATGCTTAATGTATTGGTAATTATTGGTAGTTATTATTAACCACTTATTATTTAGCTATATGATGGAAAATTTATGTGCATTATTTTATCTGTCACAACATCATATGACATTGGCATTTTTATTGTCCTAGTTTACAGTTGAGGAAATTAAGTCTCAAATTTAGTGATTTTTCTAGGTTACACAGTAAAGAAATGAGCGAGTTTAAAGATGAACCCGGATCTCATGGGTTCAATCACTGGGATACCCAATGACATGGTATCACTCATGTCAACCAAGATGACTGCCAGTCAGCCATGACACTTGGTTTAAGAAGGAAACTACCTAACTCACACCAGACACATATGGCAAAGAGGCATGCCTAAGATATCTGCATGTGACCAGAATAGCCATGTCTGTTGAGCAGGACCACCCACAGATAGACTCCTGGGGAAGTTCCCCACTCACCATCAGGGGTACCAAGACACTAATCAAGAGATCCAGAGGGGTGGGATATACCACCCTCAAATATACAACTGAGGCAGGCTTCAGACCACTGCTGAGACAGCTGAGCTCCACACACCAGAGTGCTGTTCAATGCCATGCTGATCTCCCTTGGCATCGGCCAGTGGAGGCTCTGCTCTGCTGGATTAAGACTGTACCTTCCACCTGTGAGACTGGCTCTTCCTTGGAAGAAGCTGATGGCTCCCTTGCCTACTGTGATATCTCCTGAACCTGTTTGCTGAGACTCTGGGACTCGGGTTCATTATCTCCCATTGATTATTCTGTGTGTGCTATATTCCTCCTAGATCACAGAGAGCAAACACAAGGCCCACGGGCCAAATCCAGGGCTCCACCTTGTTTTATCCAGCCCAGCACTTTGTTTCTACCCAGCAGCAGTGCCAAGCTCCTTGCCCCTAGTTAAGGAGTAGTTACACTTATACAATTCTAGAATTACATTCATCTCTTTGAAGGCAACCTTGAGGCTGACGTGGCCCCTGGTGAAAATGAGTTTGACACCCTGTCCTAGATTGTTAGAGTGTGAGTAGGATATTAATGTATGTTGATATTCTACTTTGAGTGAACTTTCATTCAACAAAAGCTGAGTGAATGGCATATTTACCTTGTGTGACTTTTGTCTATTCCATGGTGCCATGTTATCCCGTGGGCAGCTAGATGAGCAGTTGCCCAGCTGACTTATAGGAAAGACTGTATCTCAAAACATATGCTCTCAACAAAGTCCATGTTCTTCCCATTGTTACCAAATAAGGTATAAGCCACATAAACTGGAAGCTCAGATCTGATTCTGAAGTTCAAAAACAGAATAAATAAAGTCAATGTTCTTAGCTACTGCTGTTCTATACTTATTTGACAACTTGAACTCTGGGGATCCTTCAAAGACCTATTTGTTAAATCAGTTTGAAACGTTCACATTATGAGTTTCTCGAATTACATATTCTTTTGTGAGTGGAAAAGAGATTAAATTACGGAGTTTAGTGTCAGCCATATTTGTGTTTAATTTCCATTTGCACTACTTACAGGTGTGAACCTGGAGTATAACTCAGTACCCTCAACTTTGAAGGCTGAATAAACAAGTAATTGTATAGAGGTGCTGGGAAATTAAATAATAGAAAGTCCTTGAAGCCTTTAGCCCGATGACTGTACCAAGAGCTGACACAAACTGTGATTTTTTTCCCTATTATGTTTATATCTATGTTGAAAGGTAAATTCTACTAGTCATTTCCAAAACAAAAACAAATGATAAAAAGTGCCCTCATGTTTCTCTTGCTTACTTTTGCCTAACTCATGTTCTGCTGATGTAACCCATTAGTGTGTTATCACAAACACAACTGGTTTTAATAGAGATGCCAATGTCCCTCTGATTCCAGAGTTCCTTTTCAGCGGTCTGACTTCTTTGAGTAGTACCACAGTTCTTCCAGTAGGTTGAAATAAAACCTTTGAAGTGATATTTTACTATTTATTCTCCTATGTCATTGTTTTCCATTCTGTTACCAAATCTTTATTTTCTGCAGAATGTTTCTTATAATTGCACCATTTCACTATTTATTCACTGACTTTCCCTGTCTCTTAGTCTTTCAATACACAGTTCAAATAATATTTCACCTTTTTTTCATTTAATAATTGTTTAGCATCAACATTGTGTCAGTCTTCCCTTGGCATATAGCAATATGCAGAAGCCCAGGGGATGCACACTCCAGTGCAACTCTTCTTGCGTCCCAACCCTGGCTTGTCCACCCACTCCTTCTCAAAATCTTCAGTGTCACACTCTGCCCCCCACTCTCCTGTTTATGCCCAGAACTTTGTTAGCACCTGGAAATTTGTCCTCTCTGAACTATGAAAAATCAGTATCTGCAACCAGCAAATCACATCATCTCTCTCTCATTTTTTATTTCCCTATGCCTTCTGTGTAACTTCAAAGTTTTTTTTTTCCCCATTCTGCTGCTGCTTCTTTCCTTAGTCAGCCAGCCCCTAATTTAATTTATTTCCTCATAGTATTCTTAGGAACAATCTTCCCCTACCCCAATGCCACCTCTTTCCTCTTCAGCTACCCTTTTATAAATACCTTGACAGTTGCAAAATGTACTTCCAGAGTTCCTAGCCCCATGTTTGTCAGAGGAAGAAGCTGTATAATAGAAAGTGACCATGCAGACTGTGGGGCCATGAGACACTCAGAGTTTCCAGCTTCAGCTGGCCTCCTCATGGTTGTGCCTTAAGCTATGAAATAAAAAACAACATCCTTAATCTTGTTCTAATTCATGATCACATCTCTAATCTTTTCTGCTACACTTTTCCCCCACACATCTTGTTTTCTAGCCACATTAAAAGGCCTTTCATTTCCCAGACAAGCCATTTTATCTCTGTATCCCATCACTGCAACTCCCTTCTTCACTTTGTTTACCTTCCAGACTTTCTCTCAGCCTTCAACACTCCATCCAAATTCCTCATTTACATGATCTTTTCTCTTGGACTGAGGTAAATATCCTCCCTCTGGCCTCTAATAACTTCAAATGCATATTTAAATTTTAGACTATGGCTGTAGTGTATAAGAATACCTAAATTCAGAGAATAGCAATACATATCTGAAGTATGTGTGTGAGAATGAAGCCAAGGACCTGGATACTGGGGAGCCAGAGAGATTTGGGGTATAAGAATACCTAAATTCAGAGAACTAAGCATGAAAAATATGCTGTATAAGAGGCATACACTGGAGTACTCAAGGCATGAGAACTATTCAATAAATTGATAGATGTTTGGGGGGCATTTTAATTGGTAAAGACTGAATATCTCTGATGTTGTGAAATGCAAGTCATAGAACTAAAATGAACTTTTTATGTACAGATTTAGGTTCAAAATGCCAAACTGAAAATACATGTTTGTTTACTTACCTTCCCAAATCTTTGTTGAGTTTTACATTAATACATAGAAAAAAGCAAGCATATGAAAGTTAACATGGAAGTAGCAATACATATCTGAAGTATGTGTGTGAGAATGAAGCCAAGGACCTGGATACTGGGGAGCCAGAGAAATTTGGGGTTCATAGTCACAGGTATGCAGAAAGAGAATTGGGTTCAAAGTGAAGGCACATAATCAAAGGTGGATATTTCAACAGTTGTGCCAATTAGGCTAGTTTCAATATACCCGTCTCCAAAGAGGAGAACAGGCTGGAATTTACAGTCAGTCAAATACTAGTGAGTTGTAGGAATAAGTAAATGAGTGAACAGTTTGAAGAGAGTCAAGGATGTCAGTGCATTTGCTGGGGACTTCAACATAAAATTCTCCTTAATTTTGACCAGTTGGTTGAGGATAGGGACAGTTTGTCAGTCTGCTCTATGTCTGACTTAAATTTATTGTGTTATTTACAAATATTAGGACATTTTGTAATACTGTCAGCCTTTTCTATGTATTGGTAAGTGAGAATTAGAGATCTCTCTCCTTAGAGTCTCTGACTGGAGTCTGCTGTACATGCAGACTTGTTATCAAGCAGGAAAAAGTCAGTTGTACTAAACTTAATGAAGCTGTCACTCTGTTTTTTATACCTTTTAATTACACATACCATAAAATGCATACTTGATCCAGAGGACAAAAGATTCTAAAGACAGAATTCAGTTTAACTTGTAGTCAGATATTTGAACCAAATCATTGAATCATCAGCTGGATAAAAAACCATTTCAGAATTAAGCCTTACTCATCATCACCAACCATTCAGGTTATTGAAATTATTATATCTTATAAAGCTACTCATGAAATGGGAGGCTGTAAAATGCAATGTTTACAGACAACCCATATATCTTTAAAATTAGTGTTAAATCAATTAAAATACATTGCATTGTGTGAATTACATTATTTAACCAAGGCCCATCAGAGATAATATAAGATGGCACATTCTTGCCACTTCTGGTTCCATGGTTCTGATAAAAAGCATCCCTAGTAGTTAAAGACCATCCCTGGGTTTGAGTTTCTAAGTATATGTACCCCAGAGCAAATCTCAAAATTAATATTTGGTTGAAATCTATTTACCTTCTTAGATCAGAGAATGTCAAGTATTATCAGATCAAGTGCTTCATACTTTTATATCACATTGGTTCATTCTTATAAATCACACTGCCTATAATGAAATTTTTGAAATGCATTTGAAACAACATAAGAGACTTTCAGTCAGCCCTTCTGTTCCGTTACCTATCACTGCATAACAAGTTATGCCAAAACTTGTAACTTAAAACAACAATCATTTTATTGTAGCTCACGATATTGTGGTTCAGAATTTTGGGAAGTGCTCAACTGGGTTTCCTCTCTCTATGTGATCACTCAGATCTTTAAGTTGTTTTCAGCTAGCAAATGGACTCCTTTGCACATTTCAACTTGGCTATTTGCACACATTTGGCACCTGGAAAGGATGGCTGGAAGTAAGTGGTGCTGTTAACCATTGTCCATGTGTGGCTTATCTACTATGGAGATCTAATCAAACTTGATTTCTTGTATGGCAGCCAAGGAATCTAAATGGGCTACAAATTTAAATGGAATCTAAATCTAAATTCAACAATGGAATAAAAAACACAAAGTAAGCAAACAACTAGAATAGGAAGAGAATCACAGAAATGGAGATCACATGGAGGGTTATTAGAGGGGAGGAGGAGGAGGGAGAGTAGGGGAAAAGGTACAGAGAGTAAGAAGCATAATTGGTAGGTACAAAACAGACGGGATGTTAAGAGTAGTATAGGAAATGGAGAAGCCAAAGAATTCATACGTATGATGCATGGACATGAACTAAAAGGGGGGAACGCTAGAGGGAATGGGAATACCGGGTAGAGAGGATCAAAGGGGAAATAATGGGGCAACTGTAATAGCATAATCAATAAAATATACTTAATAAAAAAGTTGACGATGTTGTATAACTGAATGTGAATTAAGACTGATATTAGGATGTGTGTTTGCTTATAGAAGCCTAAAACAGTAGAAATTTCTCCAATTTGACCAACATGTCAAACATGCAACATGACTCAACATGTAGTATGGTGTTTAAAGTCATTCTGATCATTAGCCAAAATATAACAGGCTTTGTAATTATCCTACAGATCTATGCAGTCGATAAACTAGATAGAATTAATGCAATCACAATTAACATTATTGATGAGGGTAGATGGATGATTATGTGGCTCCAACAGTTATAACTTTGGAACACAGCATCAGGTAAGGAGCATTGTGACAAGGATGAATAACCTGAACCAAATCATTAGTGAAAATCCTGTAAACCCAAAATAAATAATACTTTATTTTTATTATTTCCATATATGTCAATGCCTTGAAAGACAAAAAAAAAGGCTAAAAAAATCATTTCAGATTTAGGGGGACCCAAAGAAATATAACCAAATGCAGTATGTGATGTAATATGTGATATAAAGGACATTATTGGATCAATTTGCAAATCTGTATTATGGGTGTACTACGGTCAGATAAAAGTATTCCATCAATGTCATGTTTTCTGAAATGATAACTGCATAGTCATTAGGAAAGAGAATGTCCTTATTCCTATGACATATCCATTAACGTATTAGAGAGGTAAGGACATTCTATCAGCAACTTATTCTCAAATACTGTGCACGTGAATGTACACACACTGGCACAATACACATATTACATGGAGGTATCAGTGAATCTGTGAAAAGTGTATGGAGGGAGCTCTTTGTACTATTCTTGAAATTTTTCTAAGCTTAGAATTATCTGCAAATAAAAGTTTAAAAACATCACCTCAGGGAAGATTGGCCAAACATTATTTTAAGTTAATATGTATTTAAACAGCTTTTTGTCCCCTTGAAATGTGCCCAAGCATCCTGGCTTCACACATGAAGCTTAACCCCTCTGCCTTAATTATATTCTTGATAGGTATAAGTGTGGGCACCTAGTTTAAATGATGTTGAGAAATGCAAAATTCTAGGTACTGCTAGTTGCCTTTTAAAATATTACATGTCAAGTAACACTGATATTAGATGGTATTTCACAGTCCTTTAGAAAACTTAAAACAAAATCCTCTTTTGACATATACTTATTAAACTAAATAAACTATAAAGATTTATGCCTTTTGATGTTTATTTTATCAAAACAAATTGTTATATTTGAGAAAAAATGAAGTTGACAGAAATGATCATTATAAAGTACATATTCACAATGACTTATAGAGAAGATATGTACAAAAGATTGAAAGCAAAAAAAAATGTTATTAGCTTGAAATCTGTGTAGAATTTTTTTTTCCTAAAATGCAAACTCTTCTAAATTTCTGGACAGGAGACATCCATATAAAGAAAATGGTGCTTTATTGGCTAGTCTATACATTTTTCTCTCCTTCTTCCCACTCCTTCCTTCTTCTTTAGTCCTATAGCCTTAATACCAACAGAAGACTAAGATTCATCTACACTCCACTTAATATGTGTAACCAGCTGTGATTTTATTTTTTGATGCTGCCACATGATTTTTTTTCCTTGAGCTATAGGTGTTAATTGGTATCTTTGTATCTTGCTAATTAAGTTTTAGCAACACCTTTTCTGTCATCCTCGTTTGCATTTAATGAGCTCCCTTGTTGTATTAATTTATTGGATAATTAGATAAAACAGAAAAAAGTTCAGTTTCTTTAGGCATACTTTTGGAAAGTATACCTTAAATATTCAAAGATTGATAAAATGTATACAGTACGAAACAAAAAAATAATCAGCACAGTAAGACATATACTTAAATTTAGCTAGTATACTCACACTGACATTTTTAAATAATGTGATCATTGTGGCATACACAAGAAAAAAAAGAACATTGATTCAATAGCTCAGGCAACCAATTGTTTTGGTATAATAAAAGAGAATCACATATGGTACAACATGATGTTCATACCAGAAACCTTTGCAATATTTAAGCACAACAAGCAAATTATCAGTTAATCAATGTGCCCTCTGGACTCTAATTATCATTTTTATTTGCATGTTCATTTTCTTTCTAAAATTATTTTCATGGCATGGACCAGTCATTATTAAGATTTTTGCTATTTATTATGATCCAAGTAATTACTTGATAAATGAAGAATGGAAAAACCATTGGCATACATTGAAACTTCTTATTATTTAATATTTAAATAATTTTCATTTGTCAGCAGTTAGGGAATTTTGGAAATGATTTTGATTGAGAACATCAGATATTATTAGCTCTACTCTCCCTCTCCTTCTCAAACTGGTTCAGTCTGATAGCTTTCTGACTTGTCCAATATCTTCACAAAGGTTAATGACATCTCTCATTGCTCTACTTTTGTCTTTAATTGAACAATGGGTTTAATTGGATTGGTACTGGCGCTGAGGTATTTTGGAAATCTTAACATTCAGGATCACAAATTCACATGTCTTTAAATACCTATCAATTTTAAGGTATTGCAAATATCCAAAAATAAAAATACCAGGATATAACTATCAATATTAAATAGACAGTCACAAATTCAATAAACACAAAAACTGTGTTTAGTGAACAACAAAAGATAAATTCAGCTGAAAGTTGAATTTCAGCAAGATGGTGGAGGAGTGAGTAGAAGCCACACTAACCTCCCAAGAACAATCTAGAATTACAACTAAATTGTGGATAAATTACCCAGATAAACAACTAAACAATGGCAAGAGAGAAGCCTTATAAGCTTGGACAGACAGAAGAATCACCTTCAGCACAAACCTGTCTGTTAAGGACTGCAGTGGAGACTCCAGAGCGCTGAGGGGCGCCCACAGGCAGCAGCACCTGAGGGATAACTAAGTGGCAGGTTGGATCCCCCTGAGAAGTGTGGGGTATAAACCCTAAGCTAGGATCCCTAGCCTAGAATACTAGTACACAGATAGCAACTGGTGGTGAAAAGTGGCAGGGTTGCCCTTTTCTAGAGATGGAGGGCTGCAGACTCAAAAGAGCCATTTAAAGGACTAACACATTAATTTTCATTTGCTGTCACTTACCCAGGGTTCCAGCAAAGGTGGGAGCAAAATGGGCTTGGGATGCCTGAGGTGAGGCTGGGGATGGAAGCTTTGGAGAGAGAGTTAAGAGAGTAGCCTCAGGAACCCTGGTGCTGAGTCATCCCCCAAACAGCAGCAGCCATCATGCTCAGGCTGACCGCTCCCCTCCAAGCCTGAGGGGAAACAGTAGTGCCACCCCCGAGAAAGACTCCGCCCTGCCTCTGTGTTGCTTAAGCCTGACTGCTGAGTGCAAAGTGACTAGATTAAAAAGTGAAGGAGACAACCATGGACAGCATATCTCCAGCAGTCTCAGGGCGGGCTGCCTACGGTCAGACTGGGTCAACATCTGACATCACCAGAGGCAGATCCAGAAAGAAAAAAACAGTGGTAAATGCTAAAGGCTACCGAGACAAACTACACGGTGTTTTTCCCTATGATTAGTGATATTTTTTTCCTGTATAGCAGGGATGTCAAACTTATTTTCACCAGGGGCCACATCAGCCTCACGGTTGCCTTCAAGGGGCGAATATAATTTTACGACTGTATAAACATAACTATTCATTAACTAGGGGCAAGGAGTTTTGCACTGCCACTGGGTAAAAACAAGGTGCTGGGCTGGATAAAACAAGGTGGAGAGCCAGATTCGACCCATGGGCCTTGTGTTTGCAACCTGTGCTGTATAGCTTTTTAACATTCATTTCCTGTCCAGCAAGTTTGTGCATATTAAGTCACTGGAATTTATAGTATAGCTATTTCTCTCCTTTTGTATAATAGTCTTAATCTCTTTATACCCTTATTAATACTGGCTCATTTGCTGTTGATACTAAGATTGGGGTGGGGGGTGGAGGGACATGTTTTTGTTGTTGTGGGTTTGTTCCCTGGGCTTTGTGGTTTTCTTCTGGCAGGACATACACAACAGCATACAAGACATGGTAGGCCAAGTAACCCTCAGTCAACCATCTGGAGGGAAGGACCCACCAAAGAATGACCCAACAACAATCAAAACCCAATTATACCCAGAGAGCCAACATAAAATACATCCCGAGGGCAGCAAGTTCAGGACATCAAGGAGACTGTACTGCTGAATCTCACAGGTCTTCTAACATAGAAGATTACACCACGAACTCCAGGGTCAGAAAAGATCAATTTAAGAAGCAGAAGCTAACAAGAAGAGTATCATAAACAATGTGAAGACAAAGAAACAAACCCAAAATGAAATGAAAGGAGGAAGCCTCAGAAAGAATGTTAAATGAAATAGAGGCTAGTCAACTCTCAGATACTGAGTTCAAAGTAATGGTTATAAGGAAGGGAATGAGCTTACAGAGAATTACCAAAAACTGCCATTAAACTACTATGAACTCATTGCAAACTATATCAACATGAAAATGGAAATAGAAACTATCCACAAGAGCCAAGAGGAAATGAAGAATACAATCCCTGAATTGAAGAACACAGTGGAAGGAATCAACAACAGGCTAAATGAAGCAGAGGACTGAATTAGCAAGCTGGATGACAAGGTAGAAAAAAACTCCCAGAAAGACCAAGAAAAGGAAAAAAAAAAACTCAAAAAGTATGAAGAGGTGGTAAGGGAACTGCAAGACAACATGAAATATAATGATATCCATATAATAGGGATACCAGAAGGAAAAGAAGAAGAGCAAGGAATGGATAGAAAACTTGTTTGAAAAAATAATGATGGAAAACTTCCTCAATTTGATGAAAGAAAAAGTCACAAAAATCCAGGAAGGTCTCAGTTGGTCTGAATAAAGATGGTCTCAATAAAGAGGAACCCCAAGAGGCCCACTGCAAGACACATCATAATTAAAATGGCAAAATTCCAAGACAAAAAGAGAATCTTAAAGGCAGCAAGGGAGAAACAGGAAGTAACATACAAGGGGAGCCCTGATAAGACTAGCAGCTGACTTCTCAATGGAAATGCTACAGACCAGGAAGGGATGACAAGAAATATTCCACGTAATGAAAAACACAGGCCTTCAAGCAAGACTACTCTAACCAGCAAGGCTATAAATTAAAATGAAAAATGAAATAAGGAGTTTCTTTCCCAGAAAAAGGAAGTTTCAATGAATACACCTCCACCAAATCAGCACTGCAAGGTAAGTTAAAGACAGTGCTTTAAGAAAAGGAAGAACAAGAATTAAAGAGAGAGGATATAGACAGCAACACAATTATAGTAGGGGATTTACACCACTGTCAAAAATGGACAGATCTTCCAAACAAAATGTCAACAAAGATATTGTGGCATTGAACAATGTCCTATATCAATGGACTTAACTGACACACACACACACACACACACACATATACATATATATATATATATATATATATATATATATATTCTTTCATCCAAAGAAGGAGAGTACATATTCTTTTCTAATGCACATGGAACATTTTTAAAGACAGACTGCATTATAGTACATAAAACAAGCCCTGACAAATTCAAGAAAATTGAAAGCATATCAAGCATTTTCTCTGACCACAAGGGATTGAAATTAGAAACCTACCTCCAGGAAAAAACTCAAAAACACTTGCATTCATGGAAATTGAGTAGCATGCTATTAAACAATGAATGGGTTAAGAATCATATAAAGGGGTTAAGAATGATATAAAGGAAGAAATCAAAAAGTTTCTTGAAACAAATTAAAATAAATTCACAGCAACCCAAAACCTATGGCACTGAGTGAAGGCAGTCCTGAAAGGGAAGTTCATAGTGATACAGGCCTACCTAAAAAAATATATAAACATTTCAAATAAACAACCTAACCCTACATCTACAAGAACTGAAGAAATGACAACAAAGACTTCCTAGAGCAAGTAGAAGGAAGGAAATGACCAAGAT
Organism: Micronycteris hirsuta; assembly: GCA_004026765.1. Taxonomy (NCBI): domain Eukaryota; kingdom Metazoa; phylum Chordata; class Mammalia; order Chiroptera; family Phyllostomidae; genus Micronycteris; species Micronycteris hirsuta. The sequence goes on along the minus strand of PVJI01019445.1, from coordinate 12,543 downwards.
TAGTGTAGAATTAAATGACATAGAGACCAAAAGAACAATTCTAAGGATCAATAAATCCAGGAGCTGGTTACTTGAAAAGATAAACAAAATCAACAAGTCTTTACACAGACTCATGGAGAAAAAAAGAAAGAGGACCCAAAATAAACACAATCAGAAATGAAAGAGGAGAGATTACAACTGATACCACAGAAATACAAAAGATTGTAAGAAATTACTATGAAGAACTAAATTCCAAAAAATATGAAAACCTAGGTGAAATGGAGAAATTTCTAGAAAAATATAATCTTCAAAAATTGAATGAAGAAGAAGCAGAAAGCCTGAACAGACTGATAACAGCTGATGAACTTGAAAGCAGTAATCAAAAAACTACTGGCACACAAAAGAACTGGACCACACGGTTTCACAGGAGAATTTTACAAAACATTTAAGGAAGAGCAAAACCCTATCCTTCATGGACTATTCCAAAAAATTTAGAGAAGATGGAAAACTCTCAAATTCTTTTTATGAAGCCAGCATCATCCAAATCCCAAAACCAGATAAAGGCACAAAAACAATAAAAAAAAATAAAAAAAAAAAAAAACTATAGGCCAACATCGCTAATGAACATAGATAAAATCCTCAACAAAATATCGGCAAACTGTATCCAGCAATACATTAAAAAGATCATACACCATGATCAAGTGGGATTCATCCCAGTGATTCAAGGATGGTACAATATTTGCAAATCAATAAATATAATATATCTCATAAATAAAAGCAAATACAAAAACCAAATGATCATATCAATAGATGCAGAAAAAGCATTTGATAAAGTACAGCACACATTTATGATAAAAACACTCAGCGATGTGGGAATATAAGGAGCATTCCTCAACATAATAAAGGCCATAGATGAGAGACCTACACCCAACATCATACTCAATGGGCAAAAACTAAAAGCTTTCCCACTAATATCAGGAGCAAGACAAGGATGTCTGCTTTCACCATATCTATTAAGCATAGTATTGGAAGTTCTAGCCACCTCAGTTGGACAAGAAAAAGAAATGAAAGGCATCCAAGTTGGAAAGGAGGAAACAAAACCATCATTGTTTGCAGATGACGTGATAGTGTACATACACTATCCTTAGACTCCACCAAAATGCTGCTTTACCTAATAATTAAATTTGGCAAAATAGCAGGATAGAAATTCAATATTAACAAATGAAACGCATTTTTGTACATCAACAATGAAATATCAGAAACAGAAATCAGGAAAAAAATCACATTTTCTATAGCAACAAGAAAAATATAGTACCCAAGAATAAACTTAACCCAGAAGACTACACAACACCTTAGAAAGAAATCAAGGAAGACACAAACAAATGGAAGCATGTGCCATGCTAATGGATTGGAAGAATTAACATCATCAAAATGTCCATTGTACCCAAAGTAATTTATAGATTCAATGCAATCCCTATTAAAGTACAGTGGCATATTTCATAGATATAGACCAAACATTTCAGAAATTTATGTGGAACCATAAGTGACCCCAAATAGCTGCAACAATTTTTAGAAAGAGGAACTAAATAGGAAGGATCACAATACCTGATATCAAACTGTATTACAAGGCCACTGTAATCAAAACAGCCTGATACTGGCATAAGAACAAACACATAGACCAATGGAACAGAATAGAAAGCCCAGAAATAAACCAAAGTCTCTATAGTCAATTAATATTTGACAAAGGTGGAGGAAGCATAAAATGGAGTAAAAATAGCACCTACAACAAATGGTGTTGGGAGATCTGGACAGCTAAATGCAAAAAAAAAAAAAAAAAAAGAAAAAGAAACTCGATCACCCACTTACACCATACATAAAAATAAATTCAAGGTTGGTAAAAGACTTAAATATAAGTCCTGACACCATAAACTTCTTACAGAAGAACATAGGCAGGGGAATCTTAGATATTCCACACAGCAATTTTTCACTGATATGGCCCCTAGAGCAAGGGACATAAAGCAAAAGGGACCTCATCAAATTAAAAAGCTTCTGCACAGCTAAAGAAAACAGCAGTATAATTAAAAGAGAACCAACAGTATGGGAAAACATATTTGCCAGTGATATCTAGGACAAGGTTTGATCTTCAAAATATATAAAGAACTCAGCCCTGGCTGGTATAACTCAGTGGATTGAGCGCGGGCTGGGAACCAAGCGGTCCCGGTTCGATTCCCAGTCAGGGCAGATGCCTGGGTTGTGGGCCAGGTCCCTGTGAGGGCCATGTGAGAGGCAACCATACATTGCTGTTTCTCTCCCTCTCTTTCTCCTTCCCTTCCCTTCTCTCTAAAAAAATAAATAAAAAAAATATATATAAAGAACTCACACAACTCCACTCCACGAAGACAAACAACCTTGTTAGAAAATGGGCAGAGGACTTGAACAGACACTGCTCCAAGGAGGACATACTGAGGGTCCAGAGACATGAAAAGATGTTCAGCATCACTAGCCATCAGAAAGATGCAAATTAAAATCACAATGAGATACCACTTCACACTGGTGAGAATGGCCATCATAAACAAATCAACAAACAACAAGTGTTGTTGTGGAGAAAAGGGAACCCTAGTTCACTGTTGGTGGGAATGCAGGCTGGTGAAGCCACTGTGAAAAACAGTATGGAAATTTCTCAGAAAACTAAAAATGGAACTGCTGTTTGACCTGGTAATTCCACTGCTGGAATCATATCCTAAGAACCCTGAAACACCAATCTGAAAGAACCTATGCACCCCAGTGTTCATAGCAGTACAATTTACAATAGCCAAGTACTAGAAGCTACCTAAGTGCCCATCAATAAATGAATGGATCAAGAAACTATGGTACATTTAAACCATGGAACACTGCACAGCAGAAAGAAAGAAAGAACTCCTACCATTTGCGGCAGCATGAATGGATCTGGAGAGTATTATGTTAAGTGAAATAAGCAGGCAGTGAAAGAAAAATACCGTATTATCTCACCTTTAAGTGGAACCTAATCAACAAAACAAACAAGTAAGCAAAATATAACCAGAGACATTGACATTAAGAACAAACTGATAGTAACCAGAGGGGAATAAGAGGGTGAAAATGGGGAAGGGTTCAGGAACATGTACAAAGGACACATGGACAAAACCAAAGAGGGGTAGGTTAAGCGTGGGAAGTGGTGATGACTGGGGTCAGGGAGAGTGGTGGAAAAATGGAGACAACTGTATTTGAATAACAATAAAAATAAATAAATAAATTGAAGAGTATAAAAAATATTCAGCTGAAAGACATATTGACACACAATCCTTCATGAATTCTCAAATAGCTATGATGACAGAAATTACTACCATTACTGTCCAGTTTGGTAACACTGAACTTCCCAGCTTGGATTAGTGTATTTTAATAAGAAACCTTAAAAAGGGCAATAATGAATCCCTCAGGAGATGATGCTGTCAATGCCTTCTACAGGGATAGTAGTAATATTTCCTGGCTGTCCACGTTGCATCGATAATTTGCTCTAGGGTAAAAACAGGTGTGTGGAGATGTTGTGAGCTTGAAAGCAATATAATTTATTTCCACTTGATCTTTTGGTGAAGTGCACTGGAGTAAAAATTATTTCCAGTGTCATTTGTCACTCAGGAATTAAAAAAGGTAGTTTTTCTCCCAGTTTTTCAAGAAAAACCCAAATTAGTAATTGACATGGTAATGCAAAACTTCCATTGCCATTGGTTTTATTCTGCCCCCATTTTTAACTTAAAACCTTCTTGACTGTTACAAGTATAAAGGGGACTAGAACACCCAGAGATGCAATTTGAGATAGAGATAGCAGAGCTGTGAAAAATTGTGTGAGGAAAATATTCTTCCCATGTGTGGACTTTGCCTTTGAAGCAACGAATTACAACAGGAAATTAGGAATAGGCTAGCACAACCTCATAAACAAGAACAAAATTGTGTCAGCACACCAAAATATTTCACTAGACTGCCCTTCCCCTAGGAGGTTCACAGGTGGTATAATAAATGAAATCAGCAATCCTTCCTACATGACTAGCATATTTGATTATTTTGGCTCAGCTGACTATTAGTTATTTGTAAGCCAGAGTATAAATACAGACACTAGCTGAATATTTATGTACAGCTCCAGAAGCTATTTTCATTAATTTGTCTACGTATGGGGAATATAGTTATGGAGGAATAGAAAATATTTATTCTGAGAATGTATAATGTAATGCATTAAAATATGAACATGCTCTTTGTATGAAGGATCCTAGAACTCTTGGTAGATATTGGGTCCCTATTGACCCTTTATCATATTCTCTCTCCTACAACCGAATATGAAACTGAAAAACTGCCTTTAACATTTCACAAATATTATACTGCTAGAGTCATCTTATAAGAGACTCCCTAAGTTTTAATCTAGACGTAATGCATTTTATTAGCTAACTTGTCCCGAGTCTCTCCTCAGAGCCGAACTAAACATGATCTCAAATGTTCTTTTGTTTTTGTAGAAGAATAACAATCTGAGAGTCCTTTGTTTTTCACTGAACAATAAAATTAACCAGTTATTGAATTTATACTGTCATTAGAGACCATTGTTACTGTTCTTTCAACAAAATAAAATACCCAAAGAATAAACAAACATAAAAATTAACAGACAAAAGAATATCATTGATGTGTGTTTTCCTCTGGATATTAGATTTGGATTGTATTCATAGAAAATGGTCTCAATGTCAAAGATTCAATGCTGTAAGAAAAAAAAGTATCACCAAAAGAGCTCTAATTTTCAACTTTCTTTTCATTTATTGGATAAAGTCTCATTCTTATTTTGTACAAAAAATAATTATAGTGATTTGACAGAGTAAAGTACTTGAAAAGTATCTGCTCAAATTTGGTAGAGGATCTATTTCAAATGTTATTCCACTCTGAATCTTTGTAAATAGTCAATTTTTAATTTTTTTCCACAAGTTTAGATTAGTTTTCTAAACACTCAGCTTTCTCTGATCCAAAGCAACAGCTGGATTATATAATGAATTTTGCTTTAACTACCTAAAATCTCCCATGAAGCAACACTAACATTTTACTATATTTAAGGGTGAAGGAATGAAGTGGTAACACAAATCATCTACCTTGCGGAGACGTAAGTTCAAAATCATAAAACGGTGTATTTGACCAAAACTTCAGTAACTTTAACAGATGTGTTAATAGAGATACATTCTAGAATTACCTAGGGAATTGATTTAAAGATTCCTAGATGTCACCTTTGACCCTCTAGGTAGAATAAACAGTGATTTTGAAAGTAATTTCTATAACTCTATTAAATTTCTACCAATGTAGTATGATCACTTAAATTCAACAAAAAGCTATTTTTTGTTTATTTAAGTCATTTATCCAAAGTTAAATATGCTTTAGTAGTAGAGAAGGATCTGCTTTTTGAACTAGACCAGTACCTTATAAAATGTGTTAAGAATTGATAGAAAGCACTTCCAGCCAAGATGGAGGCGTAGGTAGACAGACCGTGCCTCCTTGCACAAACAAAAGAGGAAAAACAACAATCTAAAAAAAAACAGCCAGAACTGACAGACAATCAAACTGAGTGGATGTCTGACACCCAAAGAGTTAAAGAAGACAGGTTCATACAGACTGGTAAGCGGGGCAGAGCCGGACGAAGAGCATGCGGTGAGATGGCAGTTTGTGGAGCAGTACCGGCAACACTGCAGCTGCCCAGAGAGACCGCAGAGAGCCAGCTTGAGCAAAACGCAGCAGGCACACTTAGTGAATCCCACAGCTGGCCGACCTGGAGCCAGCGGGGCCAAGACTGGTGGACTGGGCAGTCATTCATTCACATGCAGATAAACTGGGAGAAAAAGCTGGGGAGCAGAAGAGACAGAGCAAGCCACTGTCTCGGGGGAAATAAAGCCTCAAACCACCAATTGAAAACACTGGTGGGGGTTCAGGCAGCGGCGGGAGGAACTCCTGGCCTCAAAGGAGAGTTCTTTGGAGAGACCTACGGGTACTCCGACCTAGGCAAGCCCACCCACCCAGAAACCAGCACAGAAGAGCCCAACTTGCTTGTGGGTAGCGGGGGAAGTGCAGAGACTGGAGCAAGCTCCGTTGTACGCTCAGGCCCCACCCCCAAGGGCAATGTCACAACACAACCACATGGGTTACCCCGCCCTGGGGAACACCTAAGGCTCCACCCCTTAAAGTAATAGGTACACCAAGAAAAAAAATGGCCCAAATGAAAGAACAGATCAAAGCTCCAGAAAAAATACAACTAAGCAATGAACAGATAGACAACCTATCAGATGCACAGTTCAAAACACTGGTAATCAGGAAACTCACAGAATTGGTTGAAATTTGGTTGCAATTAGGTGAACAAATGAAGGATACGCTAAAGGAAACGGGGGGAAATGTTCAGGGAACCAATAGGGATGAGAAGAAAACTGGGACTCAAATCAACGGAGTGGACCAGGAGGAAGAAAAAAACATTCAACTAGAAAAGAATGAAGAAACAAGAATTCAAAAAACTGAGGAGAGGCTTAGGAACCTCCAGGACATCTCTAAACATCCCAACATCTGACTCAGAAGGGTGCCAGAAGGAGAAGAGGAAGACCAAAGGATTGAAAACTTATTTGAACAAATAATGAAGAACTTGCCCAATCTGGCAGAGGAAATAGACTTCCAGAAGTCCAGGAAGCTCAGAGAGTCCCAAAGAAGTTGGACCCCAAGAGAAGCACACAAAGGCACATCATAATTACATTACCCAGGATTAAAAATAAGGAGAGAATCTTAGAAGCAGCAAGAGAAAAGGGAACAGTTATCTACAAAGGAATTCCCATAAGACTGTCAGCTGATTTCTCAAAAGAAACCTTTCAGGCAAGGAGCTGGAAAGAAGTTTACCAAGTCATGAAAGGCAAGGACCTACATCCAAGATTACTCTATCTAGCAAAACTTTCATTTGGAATGGAAGGGCAGATAAAGTGCTTCTCAGATAAGGTCAAGTTCAAGGAGTTCATCATCACCCAGCCTTTATTATATGAAATGTTAAAGCGATTTATATAAGGTATTGAGGGATATCAACAGGGGAATGGGAGGGGAGAGAGGAGGAAAATGTACAGAGGAGAGTAGCATAAGCAGTAGATAGAAAACAGACAGGGGGAGGTTAAGAATAGTATAGGAAATGTAGAAGCCATAGAACTTATGTGTATGACCCATAGAGAAAAAATAAAGGGAGGGGAATGGGGGTGTGTGGGGTGGAGGGGAATAAAGGGGGAGAAATGGGACAACTGTAACAGCATAATCAACAAAATATACTTAAAAAAAAAAGAACTGAAAGAAAGTATGTGTTTTCCTGTAAAAGGCTGGTGAAATAAAATAGTCAACTAAGAAATTTAGAATATTTAGGATGTTTTCTGAAGTTATAGACTATTTAAAGACCCTTAGAGGTAGTCATAAAATTAATTTTTTTTTAAAGATTTTATTTATTTATTTTCAGAGAGAGAAGGGAGGGAGAAAGAACAATGTATGGTTGCCTCTCACATGGCCCTCACGGGGACCTGGCCTGCAACCCAGGCATATGCCCCGACTGGGAATCGAACCGGGACCCTCTGGTTCCCAGCCCACGCTCAATCCACTGAGCTACAGCAGCCGGGCCAAATTATTTTTTTTTATATTTCTATCTTCTATAGTAATATTATTAATATTAAGTGAGATAGTATATCAAGTGCTTGCTGCAACTACCTAGGAATCCTTCTTGGCCTTTAGGACATCTATCTCATTTTTCAGAAGAGATATTAATGATTTTTATATCTTTTCATTACTAATCTCACTAAGTTAAATTAAGGAATAACAAAGAAAGATGAACAGTTTAAAAACATTTATTTGGATTTTCTTTTTTTTTTTTAATAATTTCTTCTATCATTCCCCCTTCCCATCATTCAATTAATAGTACTTTAGAATTACCCCAGTCTGCTTTACTCCCCACCTAAAGACATTTTCCCCTGACACCCCTTCAACAAAATGGCAAGGCTAGGGAAACTCAGCATGAAGTGGATTGCTAGGGTGTTGGCCCCAGGGGAGTTTCTAGATTTGCTTGTTTTTTGTTTTTGTTTTTGTTTTTCAAATATATTTAATGAGCCCCGGCTGGCATAGCTCACTGAATTGAGCAAAGGCCTGCGAACCAAAGTGTTGCCAGTTTGATTCCCAGTCAGGGCACATGCCTGGGTTGCAGGCTATCTCCCCAGCAGGGGATGCATGAGAAGCAACCACACATTGATGTTTCTCTCCCTCTCCTTCTCCCGCCCTTCCCTCTCTCTAAAAATAAATAAATAAAATCTTTAAATATATTTTATTGATTAAGCTATTACAGTTGTCCCATTATCCCCCGCTTTATTCCCCTTCGATCTGAATACCGCCCCCCCCTCCCTTAGTTCTTGTCCACGGGCCATATACATAAATTCTTTGGCTTCTACGTTTCCCATACTATTTTTAACCTCCCCCTGTCCACCTTCCATCTACCACTTATGCTACTTATTCTCTGTTCCTTTTCACCCTCTCTCCCCCTCCCACTCCCCTGTTGATAACCCTCCATGTCTTATATAAATCCCTTTAACATTTCATATAATAAAGGCTGGGTGTTGATGAACTCCTTGAACTTGACCTTATCTGAGAAGCACTTTATCTGCCCTTCCATTCTAAATGAAAGTTTTGCTGGATAGAGTAATCTTGGATGTAGGTCCTTGCCTTTCATGATTTGATAAAGTTCTTTCCAGCTCCTTCTTGCCTGAAAGGTCTCTTTTGAGAAATCAGCTGACAGTCTTATGGAAACTCCTTTGTAGGTGATTGTCTCCTTTTCTCTTGCTGCTTCTAAGATTCTCTCCTTATTTTTAATCTTGGGTAATGTAATTATGATGTGCCTTGGTGTGTTCCTCCTTGGGTCCAACTTCTTCGGGACTCTCTGAACTTCCTGGACTTCCTGGAAGTCTATTTCCTTTGCCAGATTGGGGAAGTTCTCTTTCGTTATTTGTTCAAATAAATTTTCAATCCCTTGGTCTTCCTCTTCTTCTGGCATCCCTATGACTCAGATGTTGGAATGTTTAAAGATGTCCTGGAAGTTCCTAAGCCTCTCCTCATTTTTTTAAATCGTTGTTTCTTCATTTTTTTCTGGTTGAATGTTATTTTCTTCCTTGTGGTCCACATCGTTGATTTGAGTTCCAGTTTCCTTCCCATTCCTATTGGTTCCCTGAACATTTCCCCTTATTTCCTTTAGTGTATCCTTCATTTTTTTCCTCTAATTTGTGACTGAATTCAACCAATTCTGTGAGCATCCTGATTACCAGTGTTTTGAATTGTGTATCTTGGCTATCCCTTCGTGGCTTAGTTGTATTTTTTCTGGAGCCTTGATCTCTTCTTTCATTTGGGCCATTTTTTTTTCTTGGTGTACTTGTTACTTTAAGGGACGGAGCCTTAAGTATTCACCAGGGTGGGGAAATCCTCATCACTGCCTTGTTAGGTTGTCTATGGGAAAGTGGTCTGAGAGGGCACAATGGCACTTGCTCTGCTTGCTACCCACAAGCAAGTTAGGCCTTTTGGTGCTGATTCCCACACAGGCAGGTTTGTTCAAGGGCCTTGTGAGTCTCTCCAACAAACCCTGCTGTGAGGCTGGGAGTTTCTCCCGCTGCTGCTTCAACCCCCACAGGTGTTTTCAATCAGTAGGCTGAGGTTCTATTTCCCCGAGCTGGGTCCCTGGGTTGCATGGTCTGCTTTTCTTCTCAACTTTTTCTCATGGTTTATCTTTGTACTAATGCGGGACCATCCACTCCACTGGCCTGGGTCCCACTAGACCTGAGTCTGCCAGCAGCGGTCCCCTCGGACTGTTTCAGCGTTGCGTGCCCATCTTCACAAGCCACCATCTGACTGTGTGTCGAGCTCCTCCCCGCTTACCGGTCTGGATGAACATGTCCTTAATTCTTTGTTTGTTGGACTTTCATGAAGTTTGACCTTCTGTCAGTTCTGGCTGTTTTTTGTTTTTAAATTGCTGTTTTCTGACTTTTGGTTGTGCAAGAAGACACAGCGTGTCTACCTACGCCTCCATCTTCACATTTATTTTGATTTTATAAGCGAACTCTAAACAAATCCTTCATTTGTGTGTGTGAAGAGACATAAAAACAGACTTTGGCAAAATGCAAAATGGCCTTGGAAAATCTAGTGAAATAAAAATGCAGTGGCAATTATTGTGGCTCAGAACATGAGCATTGTTCATTAAATTTTTCCAAAGGAAAAGCATAGTGACAATTCAGTCCCAACTTAACTCCAAAATGTTGGATCAAATATACATTTCATGGGTAGTCTTGAATGAAAGATATTGGAGATGAGAGTAAAGATGTGTCTTAATTAAAATATTACACATATGAAACTATTGTGAAAACAACGTGCAGTTTCTACGGTTTGTACCAATCATGCAATATATTAAATATTTATATCAATTAAGAATATTTTTACATAGACAAAGTCAAAGGGGGTGGGTTCAAGAGTGGGTGGCAGGGATGGGTGGTGTGAGGAGGCATGGTGGGGTGAAAATGGGGACAATTGTACTTGAACAACAATAAAAATAGAAACTATAAAGTAAAAAACAACAACAATATTTTTGGCTACAAGTATATAATTCAAAAGACTGTGATTTAAACAACTGATATGTTTATTTTTCTTGTGAAAGAATGAATTGAAACTTAGGGAGCCCAGGGTTGGTTTCTCAATCCCTTCCCCTTCATATATATATTTTTAAATTATTTTATTGTTGTTCAATTACAGTTGTCTGCATTTTCCTCCAACCACTCCCCCCAACTGAGCCAAACCCACTTCCCTCCCTTGCTTCCATCTTCCCCTTTGGTTTTGTCCATGTATCCTTTACAGTAGTTCCTAAAGATTCTTCCCCCCATTATCCCCTACACCCTCCCCTCTGATGTCCCTCTGTTGTAGGGTCTTGAGAGTATAATAATTAAATGACTTATCCCCCCTCTCTTTTTCTAATATATTTTATTGATTATGCTATTACAGTTGCCCCATTTTCCCCCTTATTCCCTTCCACCTTACACCGCCCTTCACACCCACATTCCTGCCCCCTTTTAGTTCATGTCCATGGGTCTTACATATAAGTTCTTTGGCCTCTACATTTACAATTCCTACATTTACTATTCTTAACCACACCCTGTCTATTTTGTACCTACACTTAATGCTACTTATTTTCTGTACCTTTTGTCCCATTCTCCCCTCTCCACCTCCCTACTGATAACCCTCCATGTGATCTTCATTTCTGTGATTCTATTCCTGTTCTAGTTATTTGCTTATTTTTTTCGTGTGTGTGTTTTTTTAGGTTCAGTTTTTTATTTATTTATTTTTTAATTTTTTGTTTAATTACAGTTATTTGCATCCTCTCCCTTCCCCTCCTCCCTTCCCCTCCCGTCCCACCCCCCCAGCCTCCCTCCTCCCTCTTAGTTCTGTCCATGTGTCCTCTACAGTGATTCCTGAAAACTCTTCTCCCTATTGTCCCCTCCCCCCTCTCCCCTGTCTATTGTTAGACTATTCTTAATTTCAGTGTCTCTGGCTATGTTTTGCTTGCTTTCTGCTTTTGTTGGTTATGATCTGGTTAAAGGTGAGATAATATGGTATTTGTACCTCACTGCCTGGCTTACTTCACTTAGCATAATGCTCTACAGTTCCATCCATGCTGTTGCAAAGGGTATAAGCTCCTTCTTCCTCTCTGCTGTGTAGAATTCCATTGTGTAAATGTATCACAGTTTCTTGATCCACTCATTGTAGATGGGCACTTAGGTTGTTTCCAGCACTTAGCTATTGTGAATTGTGCTGCTATGAACATTGGAGTGCAAAGGTTCTTTTGAATTGGTTTTTCAGGGTTCTTAGGGTATAATCCCAATAGTGGAGTTGCTGGGTCAAAAGGCAGTTCCATTTTTAGTTTTCTGAGGAAATTCCATACTGTTTTCCACAGTGGCTGCACCAGTCTGCATTCCCACCAACAGTGCAGTAGGGTTCCCTTTTCTCCACATCCCCTCCTACAGTTACCTGTTGCTTTGTTGATGATGGCCATTCTGACTGGTGTGAGGTGGTATCTCATCATTATTTTAATTTCCATCTCTCTGATGGCTAATGATGTTGAGCATCTTTTCATATGTCTCTGGGCCCTCTGTATGTCCTCTTTCGAGAAGTGTCCGTTCATGTCTTTTGCCCAATTTTTAATTGTTTTTTTTTTTTTTTTTGTCTTCCTGGAGTGGAGTCATATGAGTTCTTTATATATTCTGGAGATCAAACCATTGTCCGAGGTATCATTGGCAAATATGTTTTCCCATACTGTTGGTTCTCTTTTTATTTAAATACTGTTTTCTTTAGCCCCACAGAAGCTCTTTATTTTGATAAGATCCCATTTGTTTATTCTTTCCTTTATGTCCCTAGCTCTAGGGGACATATCATTGAAGATGTTGCTGCGTGGAATGTCTGAGATTTTCCTACCGATGTTTTCCTCTAGAACTTTTATGGTGT